>PVIJ01004201.1:0-121365 GCA_004024925.1 Scalopus aquaticus | reverse complement strand
GTCCCCTGTATTCTCCTCTCCTCCATCCTGTGCCCTTATCCTCCCCTCCCCCCTCCCCCACCGCTGAGTGTCTCTCTCCCACCCGGCCTCCCTATAGTCCTGTTATAAGTGAAACCATTCGATATTTTTCTTTTTCTTTCTGGCTTATTTCACTGAGTATGATTCCCTCCAATTCCATCCATGTTACGGCAAATTGCATGTGTTTATCTTCTTTCCATGCTGAATAGTACTCCATAGTGTATATGTACCACATCTTCTGGATCCAATCATCTATTTTTGGACTATTGCCTGTATTTTTAATGTGTGCCATCCTCTCAGGTG
Organism: Scalopus aquaticus; assembly: GCA_004024925.1. Lineage (NCBI taxonomy): Eukaryota > Metazoa > Chordata > Mammalia > Eulipotyphla > Talpidae > Scalopus > Scalopus aquaticus. The sequence continues at coordinate 121,044 of PVIJ01004201.1, read as the reverse complement.
TGAGGTGGTATCTCATAGTGATTTTGATTTGCATTTCCTTGATTATAAGTGATGTTGAGCATTTTTTCATGTATCTGTTGGCCATTTGCTTTTTTTCTTTGGAGAAGTGCCTTTTGAGCTCTTCTACCCATTTTTTGACTGGGTTATTGGCTTTGTTTTTGTTGAGTTGTGTGAGTTCCTTGTAAATTTTTGTTATCAGCCCTTTATCAGATGTATTGTGTGCAAAAATCTTTTCCCAGTTGGTAGGGTGTCTTTTAGCTTTGGTTAATGTCTCTTTTGCTGTACAGAAGCTTTTTATTTTGATGTAATCCCATCTGTTTATCTTGTCTTTCACTTCCTTCGCTTTGAGGGATGTGTCTTTCAAGATTTTTGTAGCATGTATAATTTTATTTCTTTTTATGACTAAATAATATTCTGTATTTTCCACTGACCAGTTGGTGGGCATTTGGCTTGTTTCCACTTTTTGACCATTATTGTGAATAATGCTGTTTTCAGCTCTTGTGTACAGGTTTTGTATGGACATAAGTTTTCAGTTCATTTGAGTATATACTTATGAGTGGAATTGCTCAGTTATATGGTAACTCTGTGTTTAACATTTCAAGGAATTGGCAAATTATTTTTCAAAGTGGTTGTACCATTTTATAGTCCTATCAGCAACAGATGAAGGTTCTAATTTCACTTTGTCCTCTCTCACACCTGTTATTTTCTATTTTGTTTTGCTTTGGATTATATCCATCTTAATGAGTGTGAAATACCATCTCATTGTGATTTTGATTTTCATTTTTCTAATGACTAAAGATGTTGACTATCTTTTTTATGTGCTTGTTAATATTTTATATATCTTGAGGAAATGTCTAATAAAATCCTTTGCATTTTTTTACTTGCTAAACAATTTTGTGTGGAATACTCAATGGAATACTCTACAGCTACTAAAAAGGTGAAATAGGGACAAAATAATGGATCTTGAGATGATTATGTTAACTGAAATAAATCAGAAAATGAAAGACAGTTACTGATGGTTTCATTCATTTGTATAATATAAATAACCAAAGAAAACAAACTGGCAGAGCACAGCAGGAATAATTCTTAGACTCTGAAAAATATACTGGTTACCAGAGGAGATTGGGGGGAAGGGGTTAGAGAAAGGAGAGGGAAGTCATTGATTAGACATTGGCACTGGGACTTTGGTGGAAGGTGAGTGAAGCGTGTGCACATAGGGAATTGCGAAGTTGTGCTACTCTCAGTCATATTATTATGGAAACATTGGCAAAACAAAATTTGAGAAAAAAAGATCATGTTTTTAACAGTTGAGAGTTTACAAAGAAATTGGACAGATAGTATGAGTTTCTTTACTCTCTCCCCATACTCACAGTGTGGTACATATGTTTCAACTTGATGATCCAATACTAAAACATTATGTGAACCCATAGCTTATTCAGATTACCTTAGTTTTTACCTAGTACCCTTTTTCTGTTCTAGGATCCCATCCAGGATACCATGTTATATTTGATTTTCATGTCTCCTTAGGCTCCTCTTAGCTGTAACATTTTTCACTTTCCTTGTTTAGGGGGACCTTGAAAGTTGTGAGAAGTACTGGTCAGCTATACTTTAAAATGCCACTGCATTGGAGTTTGTCTCATGCATTCCTCATAAGACTAGGGTTATGAATTTGGGGGAGGAAAATCACACAGCTAAAAGGTCATTTTCATCATATCATATCAAGTGCACATACTAAAACATAAAGTAGTGTTTGTCAGGTTTCTCCACTTTAAAGTTCCCCTCACACACACACATCCCAACCATATTGTACTCTGTGGAAGGAAGTCACTGTATGCTCCACTGCCTATTTTTTTTAAAAAAAATATTTATTTATGCATACAAACTGGGGTGTAGGCCAGAGGTGTGGTGGGTGAGAGGATTCACCAGAGACAGAGTAGGGAGCAGAACAGGTGGATCTACTGAAGTACACTGCTGAGGGGAGCAGCGGGTGAGGCAGAGAGGTCTGCTGTGCCATGTGGGAATCTCCCTGGCCAGGGATCAAACTCGTGCTGCAGTGGCTCTGGATAGCTTCATGGTGCTGCGCTTAACCCGTTTAGCCACCAGGGAGGCTTACTCCACTGCCTATTTTTAAATTTTTAAATTAGGTTTTCTGTCTTATTGTGTGATATACTTTGAGGTGTTTTTTTTTTTTTTTGCATGGAAGAACTGGGGCGCAGGCCAGAGGTGGAGGTGGTAAGAGGATTCACCAGAGACAGTGGGGAGCAGAACAGGTGAAATTACTGAAATGCACTGCTGAGGGGATCAGCGGGCGAGGCAGGAGAGATATGTTGCGCCATGTGGGTTAGCTCCCTGACAGGGGATCAAACTACGTCATAGTGGTGATAGCGCTTAGACTTAACCCCTAGGCCACCAGGGAAGCCCTGAGTTTTTTATTATTATTATTATTATTGTTGTTGTTATTATTATTATTATTATTATAGTATCATGTGAGGTAAGGTGCAAATCCATGCTTTTGCATGTAGATATCCAGTTGCTCAGCACTATTTGTTGAAAATCTATTCTTGTCAAAATCAGTTGACTGCCTATAAATATTGGAATTTATTTTTTTTTTTTTTTTTTTTTTTTAATTTTTACATGCAAGCTGGGGTACAGGCCAGAGGCGTGGGGCAGTGAGAGGGTTCACCAGAGACAGAGCGGGTAGCAGAACAGGCAGATCAGAAATACACTGCTGAGGGGAGCAGCGGGCAAGGCAGGAGAGGTCTGCCCCACCATGTGGGATTCTCCCTGGCCGGGCGTCGAACTCGCATCGCCGCTGCCGACAGCTCCACAGCGCAGCGCTCAACCGCTGCGCCACCAGGGAGGCCCTGGAATTTATTTCTGATTCTCTGTTCCGTTAATATTTATATCTTTCTTGTGCGATGCCACACCATCTTGATAACTGTAACTTGTTTTTGTAATCAGGGGTGTGAGTCTACCATCTTTGTACCATCTTTTTCAAGATTATTTTATGTCCCTTGCATTTTCATGTGAATTTTAGGATATACCGATTTCTGCAAGCATACGCACTTTTTAAATGATTATTATAAAGTTATGAATCTAGTATCTTGAGCTGAGGTCATGAAATTTTTATGCTTCAAAAAATGGGTCTATGCCTATACATTTTGCCCTCCATTACTTAATATTCTTTATTTTAATATAGCACATTTTCTCTCTCTCTCTCTCTCTCTCTCTCTCTCTCTCTCTGCTTTTTAAACTGCTTTTTTAAGTTCAATTATGAAAAGAATATTTTTCCTAAAACTGGGTGAAAATGCCCTGCTGCCAACAAGTTTAACATTGAGACAAAAACAATAATCAAATAGAAACTGGTAAGTGGAAACACCAAAGGTTTATAGAAAATGTAAATCACAAAACTCTGCTTGTGGAGCAGAGGCCACATTACTAATCCCAGGAAAACCCTTAGGATTCAAGGGATAAGGCAAAAGTCATAATGATTATCAGGGTCAGGAGTTTGGAAGTGCCTGTAATGCCTCATTTGCCGCTCCTTAGTCTTTCTCTAGACTTCCACCATCCGCCCTACAAACTATTCCACATCTAGAAAAGTAACAACTAGAAATCTCAAGTACGCAAACAATTGGGCCTCCCTGATGGCGCAATGGATTAAATCTCAGCACTATGAAGCTGTCCAGAGCCACTGCTTCACAAGTTCAATACCCAGCCAGGGAGCTTCCCACATGGCACACCAGACCTTTCCTGTCTCACCCACTGCTTCTCTCAGCAGTGTACTTCAGTAGTTCTGCCTGTTCTGCTCCCCACTCTGTCTCTGGTGATTCCTCTCACCACCCCACACTTCTGGCCTACACCCCAGCTTGTATGCATGTATAAATAAATCTTTTTTTTTTTTTTTTTTTTAAACAATTAACTCAGCTTCTCACTCATCCTTGGTGGGGGGGGGCAGCCTGGGGGGGCAACCCTCCTTGGCCGAAGTCCTCTAAGCAGTGACTTTGGAGTTGATAGCCTTTTATCTTATGGCACATCCTAGAAAATGAAGTCACTGCTATTGCTGTGGATGGGTAAGACAGGGCATGAACAGGCATGCAGGGGTCTCTGACCACACCTCCCACTTCATTGGGATCAGTATGCTTCTTAGTATGCCCTATAGAAAAGGGACAAATCGCCTAACCAGCTCCCATTTTCCTCCAGGCTTCTGGCCTTCACCCCCTCTCACTTACGCTTCCTCAGCATTCTGTACAGGGGGCTGCTCCCCATCCTCGATTCTCACCATGAGCGAGCCACCACAACACTGGGACCTGCTCTCCCTCTGCCTTTGCTTTCGGCTTTTGGGGCCCACGTGCCCTCAGGCCACAGTGAACAGGTCGTGACAGATGAGGGAGCCAAGGCTGCGTCAGTACCACATTGTCTTTCTCTGTTCATCTGTAGATGACTTCTTAGGTTGTTTCCATGTCTTGTCCACCATAAATAATGTAGTGAACATGAGTGGGCAGATATCTCTTCAAGATTGTGATTTTATTTTCTGTATATATATATCTCCATTATGTAAATAATTTACATACACACCTGTACATAGAGTAAGCTGGATCGAGTATACTTAATACTTTCAATAGCTTCATTAATCTCCTGTTTCTTCATTCAGCCAGCATCTGTTATGTACCTGCCATAAGTCAAGGTCATTGTTAGGTACAAATCTACCATGATCATTAAGATCCAGTTTTTGCCCTCAAATAACTCTAGTCTCATGAAAGGGAATAATAAACAAATAATGGAGAAACAGTATTACAGAGGTTTTTATAGAGATGTTGAGCAAGTGAATGGGGACCAAAAGGAGTGGTTGGCACCAACCAAGTGTGAACTCTCTGGCACTTCTAAGAGCTTAATGTATATTAATTCATATAATCTTTGCAAGTGTTATGAGCAGGTACCCATATTACAAATAAGGACTGAGGGTCCTCCTTGGTGGCATAGGGGTTAAGTTTCAGCACTATCACTGAGGTGGCCTGAGTTCGATCCCCAGCCAGGGAGCTAACACACATATGGCACAGCAGACCTCTCCTGGCTTGCCTGCTGCTCCCCTTAGCAGTGTATTTCAGTAAATCACCTGTTCTGTTCCCCAGTGTGTCTCTGGTGAATAATCTCACTCACCCCACCTCCACACGTGTGTCCCACACCCCAGTTCTTCTATGAAAAAATAAAATTTTTTTAAAACTTAAAGTTTAAAAAAAAACGGGCTGAGTCAGTGTTCCACAATTTCTTGAAAACTTTCTGATAAATATAAAATTGCCTCAAACTCTCCTTTAAAGTTCTTTGAGATTGCATAATGTGATTAAAAGCAAGTTGGAGGGATGGGCAGAGAATCATTTTGCTTTCAAGTTGTACCTATCCCTGCCCACCATTTTTTCCTCTTTTCTGCTATACTGCCTTGGAAATGACTGCTCCTTGCTTTCTCCCCAAGATTCTAAATAGAAACCAGGCATTCTTCTACCAAGTAGGAACCCTGAGGGAGATTTTTATTTTTTTGGTATTTGTATATATTTTAAATCATTGTTCATTTTTGTATATGAGGGAGAATCTTGCCTTAGTGCCTTACACAGTGAATAGTTTGGGGATGAATGAAGAGTTTGAATTTTCCTGAGCAAATAAGGTGAGGAGGAAAGGTATACAAGTAGGATAGTGCTGGAACAGAGAGGGAAGACCCAGAATATACACAAATAGTTTGATGAATATTATAGAGTTCAGAGAGAGAAAATAACAACTATTTGGAGTATTTGTGCTTAGAAATTCATAAATATGATAGAATTATCTAAGGTGATATGAAGGCTACTTCCAGAAACATCCTGAGTGGGGCACTAGGATTTTGTGACTGCCTCTTGTCAATGTTTGTTATCTATGCAAACTTATGGAATCCAGTATATATTCACCTAATATTTGCTTACTCCAGATACTTCAAACTCTGTGTCCTAGCCTAGTTTTTAAGTTTATCGTTTTAACTATTCTCAGGTCCAGTAAAAATAAGAATCAAAGAAAACAGAGCAAAGGAAAGGCACCTTTTCTTTAAATTCCAGGCACTGTACCAGGTGGTGTTTTACATGTATTGTTTAATTTAATCCTCAAAATAACACTGAGGTAAGTGTCCTTCTCCCCTTTTTCACAGAGGAGGAAATTGAGGCTCTGAGAGGTAAGTAACATCTCAGAAACAAACTGGCCTGGCTTCAGAGTCACTGCTTTTAGTACCTATTGAGAAATGAATAGGAAAGCCCTCGGAAGACGTTATTAGTGGTAATTGTTGTTTGTCCTAACAGTATTTATTAATTCCACAAATATTTATTAAGAGCTTTTATATATCAGTTATATTCTAATGGGTACTATTAGTTCTTTAACTTGATTTACTTTATCTGTTTGCAGGTGTCCTGTTACATGCATGCATGCATACAGATGTGTGTGTTCGTGTGTGTGTGTTTAGCTTTGGTTTTGTTTTCTAAATGGTGGGGTGAAATTTTTTTGTAGATTAACAAGTTTGGGAAACTTTACACTGCATCATGTATCTAATATTTCAGAGAAACTATACAGTAGAACTTATTTGTGAATTTATTTACATTCTGCCTAGAAAGATTTTGTTTGTTTTTTAATGTTTCATAATGGAAATTTTCAGGTTTATTCAGAAGTAGAAAAGAGTATACTAGGCATCAGGTACCTATCACTTAACTTCAGTTAGTTACCAACTCATGACCAAGCTTGTAGAGAAGTAATTATCGCAATAATTGAGTTCATGGCTAATAATCCAGTTTACAAATTAATGTTTTATATATAACTGTTCTTTTTCAAAGGTACTTTTACCTATGCCTTATTTTATATTTATGTAATGATTGTCTGGTAGTATAAACTGTTACATTGTGAATCTATTAATGTTTTAGAATAGTGGCTTCATAAGACTGAATTAGGCATGTCTCAGTGTTGTCTTCAGCTGTCCAATTAAATAAGTATGTTTAAGTAAGTAACATTTAGAAAAAGATATTTGTTCAAAATTACTTGTTTTACCTGGTACAGTTTTGGCCCTTTGTTATATTTTGCAGAGAATAACAAAGTCAGTGGTGATGGTATACACTGACTTCACAATTCTCTTCTTGAGTTAGGTCTTTCTTGTTGCCATTGGTTGTATGATTAAATTTTTGAAAGTAGTGCAAATGATTTTTTTGTGATTGCACAATGATTTGGATTTATTTCTCTTGTGCAGAAGGAAATGCACAGATTACAACTGAAACTCTGCTAAAATCTACTGAAGAAGTACAAGGTATGAAGGTCAATGGGACTAACACGGATAATAATGAAGGACATGAGAATGGCAATGTGAGTAAAGGTCTCTCAGCTGGGTGCAGCAACTACCCAGAAGTAGACAAAATCATGACCAGTGGTAAGGTTTCAGAAACCAGCACATTAGTATTCCTAGAGCCTTTAACCTTTGTGGACCCTGGATTAACAGAAGCAACTCCTAAAGAAAAAGAATGTGAAGAATTAAAAACTTGTCCTTCTTGGTTGTCATTACCAGGGAGCAGTTCCATTTCCAAAGTGGACAATGGGAAGGAAGAGTTGTGTAAATTAAATCCTGTCTGTGAAGCAGATGACAATCACCAACAGATTCTTGGCCATCATAATGAAAAATACAGTTCTGCATGTGGCAGCCCCAAAGGCACAAGAAGTATAATTATAGAACCCACTGAAGAAAATTCTGAAGCTTCATGTTTAACTTCAAATTTGTCTGGTCCCAAATCTAGAACAACGTCTTTAGAAAAATGTGGATTTGATGATGATGCTTCGCTGAAGGGCTCTTCTGATAAGACAGACAATTCCTGTTTTGAAGGAATTCAAGTTCAAAGCAAGAGCTTGACTTCTCAAGAAGAAAATAAAGGACAATTTTTTAACCCCAAGAGTGATAGAAGGGAACTGTTTCTTGTTAATGCCAAGCAGCCAGAAGTGAATGCTAATGGTCATTGTTCTGGTGAAAAAGAGACTGTTGACATCCCAGAAGAAACATCCCAGAAAATTGTCCGTGGCATTCAAGGCAGTGGCCATACTGACAACTCTAGTTTTTTAACACCCAATTCTCTTACCAAAGCCACAGAAATAATGTTAAAAAAGAAAGATTCAAAAATTACATTAGATGTTCAAAGTAACTTTGCAAACCATGAGGACCATAAAGAAACCTTTACTAATATGAGCCATTCAGGCAGACATTCTGAAAAAAGCAATTTTTCCTCTGTGATACAGATTGAAGAGCCAGAACAGACAACCACTATGGAGCCAAATATATTAGGTGATAAGATTTATAGTACAGACTCTAACTCTTTGGTCAGCACCCAGAAAAATCTGGAAGGCAATACCCAATTAAGTGAAGCACCATATAATACCATTCTGTTTAAAAGAAAATCCCCTGTGAGTTTAATGCCAGGGGACCAGATAAGTCCTACAAATAAGATATCAAAACCCAAGAAAGATTTTGCTCAGTTCCCACCATCTCGAGAATTTGATTACAGACCTGATTCAAAAAAAATTGTACAGACTTCACAGGATGATACTCCACATTTAGATGAGCAGAGCCAGAGCATTGCCTCTGAGATGAATAAACTTCCCTGTACCAATGAACTGGTTTTAAACAAAATAAACAGTGAATGTGTTTTAAATCAAGTGTCCCTTAATACTCAAGACCAGGTTAAGTTGCCAGCTGACGAAGAGATGCCTTTAGCAACAAGCGAGGATTCCCAGCAGAACCATCACCCTCCATTAAAGGATGGAGCAGATGTCATTGCTGATACCCAAACCATTCCTATGAAAGACAGTTCTCCACCAGGTAACGGTACATGTGGTGCCTCTTCAGGCAATCCCACCTTAAACATCAAACCAGAAAATCTCGAAAGAAAAAACAAAATGACTGATTTAACAGCAGAAGATCTACATTCCAGACTTCTCTCAAGTAAGAAAGAAGCATCTGACTTTCCTCAAACAATCTCTGTCATGCAGTGTCAAAGTGTTCAATCTCACGTTCTCTCTAGCTGCCATTGTGTAGGAAGAAATACACCAGAAGAGAGCATCTGTTCTGCTTGTGCAGCTGTCAAGTCCAGCACAGTCGTCACAGAAGTTGAAAATGCTATGCTAACCAAGTGTGAAAATACATTTCAACACAGTGGTCACCACTCCCAAGGAATAGAAGACTCCATGGAAAGTAGCAGCCATAAAGTAAGTAATACAGCAGAGGAGAGTGAACTTGATGGAAATGAAACTAAAGTCAGTCTTCCAGAAGATAAGATCAGAGATGAGACACCGACAGGCTTGTTAAATTGTGACACTTCAAACAAAACCATTCACACCAAGAGTAACAACCAACCCAGAGAGGAAGGGCTAGAAGGGAAGGGACAGAAGATAATGAGAGAGACTGTGTTCTGTAAGTATAACACCTCTGACTGTGCCACACAGGAACTTAACCAATCTACAAACATTCCAAGTCCTAAGAAATTGTTGGACCAGTCTCCTACTGTTATGTCCTCCAGTTTTAAAAACATGAACCAAGCAGTTGAAATGCTTGATGAGAAGGCTGATAATGTCCTTGATTGCCAGAGTAAACAAAACAGACCAGATAAATGCAGAAGTGAAGGTAAACCAGCTAAAGATATACCAGGTAGTGACCAGAGAGAGATCGGCACAGAACCTAACGGAAAGCTAAGCCACAACCAAGAGACTCTGCTAATCTGTTCAGGAAATCACAACTCTTTGTCTTGTAGTAGTTCAAAGACAGAGACCTTTCAAAGTGAGGAGTCCACAGATAGCCTGGTAGACATTGTTTGCGCAGACTGTAGCAAGCAGCCTGCAGAAGCTGTGCTGGATGTGGTGTCCTCTAGTGCACTGGGCGGTGATGCGCAGCAAGATCAACTGCCGTCACACGAAACCTCAAGGAGTGCCCTGTCTCAGCCAGAAGGACTGAATGCAGTATGTATAGCAGTGGTTGGCCAGGAGTCAGATTTCCCAGATGCTGCTACTTCTGCAGTGGACTCTCTTGGCATAAAAAAATCATTGCATGAAGAAAAAGTGTGCAGGTCATTACAAGACTGTGAAATGGAAGTGTGTCCAGAGTCTTGTACTCACGAGATAGAGTCTGTTGCACATCATGAACCAAATATAAGAATATTGGATAGAAAAGATGTTTCTTTAAATGATATTCATCACAATCATCAAGTTAAAGAAGCATCTCTGGGAGAAACACAAGCAATGATTGAAGAACCAAGACTAGAAATAAATTCTGAGTTTGACAAGGAACATACCTTTGAAATTTCCTCAAAAGGGTTGATATCTTCTAGATGCCAAGATGTGAACTCTGTTCCCCTAAGGAGCTTAGAATTCATTGGGAAAATACCTTTGTCTGTCTCTTCTCAAGAAAATTCAGAAACTGATTTTAATAATGAAGAAACTAACCTACAAAAGCTTTTAAAACCAAAAGGTGGTGAAACACTTTGTGAAAATGTAGAGGACTGCATAGTCCTTCCTGAGGTGAAGGAAGGAACACCAAGCGATATTAATAGTCCCAGTGAAGGAGACAGCATAAAGGTCAATATGAAAAATTTGCCTTTAACCCTGGAAACAGAGACTAAAGTGAAAGAAGAAACTGAAAAACGTCCGGGGGCGCTACTGGGTCACGTAGCCATTGGGAAGGAATCTGAGGACATGATTACTAGAGAAAATGACTGCAGTGATGATGTGAGTGCGATTTCGCAGATCCATTTTATGTCTCAGAAGAAGCTTGGTGATGCTAAACAACAGCAAAGCCGAAAGGTTGTGGACTATGTGTTGCCGAAGGAAGACGAGTTGATACAGCGAAAAGGAGCACACGTGATACTGAAACAATGCACATCATCCAGTGGGTTGCCAGATGAGGTACAAAATAAGGATTGCTCAGATGAGTCCACCATGAGGAAAGAAGTCACCTTAGCAAAGCTGGCCCAGGACAGCATTGCTGCACAGTTTCAGAAATTGAAAGACCCAAAGGAGGAAAACTTAGGTCATCCATTTAAAAAGGACAGTAAGTTGTACGCAGGCCCTTGCCTTCATGGTGCCTCCCGGAAAGCACAAGAGCCTGGCTCTGCCGCGTGTGATACAATACATGGTGCCTTTGGGAACACTTCACATCAGAAAGGAGTGTTTCCCTTAAAGAAGCAGCCCCATCGAACCTGTAAGAAAATTTCCTGTCAGGAGCAAGTCAGAGTGGGGAGAAAAATAAGTAAACTCAGAAGTGCTGCCTTTTTAAAGAGTTCCTCTGAAACCATCCCCACAAAAGCACACAGATCTCTCAGTTCACATTCTGTGTCTGCACCTACGCAGTTGGATCCTGAAGCAGAACCTACCAGGAGCTTAATTAGCCACATACCAAAGCAGAAGTCTGCTCCATGCCATCCCTTGAGGAGCGTGAATGTTCGGAAGCCTACCAAAGAATCAGCCTTACTAAACAAGCTCTCTATCCTTGCCTCCAGACTGGCCCCAGCCACAAAGACCCAGAAACTTAGATATCGGCGGTGTTCCTCTGACCTTCTTCCAGTGGCTAAAAGCTACAAGCGCCTCAGATATAAAAGGCTCCTGGATGGATTTTCTTACAATACAATGCAGCTGAATCCGTATTTGGCAGCTAGTGGATGGGATAAGCCCCCGAACAGTGAACCCTGGACACTTTATTCACTCGACACCATCAAAATGAGCTTCATAGATTTGAGCAACAAGATGCCATCATTCCTGTTTGGTTCTGAAATCTTCCCAGTATCCTTTCATGTGAAATCTGGCTCTGAGTGCATGCCTGAGTCCACAAGGACTTTTCCTGAGCACTGTGCTCCAGCAAGGCTCGCCTTAAGAGAGGCCCCCCTGTACCCATCCCAACCTCCCAAGTGGGCCTTTTCTTTCTTCTTGTCCCACAGTTGCCCTGGGACAGCCACATTCAGGGAAGACATGGGCCTCCGTAATCAGGCATGTGCCGAGGCTCCTCCACAGCCTTCGGTTCCTCTTCAAGACTATGGCGGCACCACTGTAGTCCAGAGCAGAGCAGGCTGTTCTGTCCTTGGCCTTCACACACTGCTAGCACTTTGTTCCCCTGGATGTTACAGAATCTGGACAAAAAAACGGAGCTTCTCCAGTCACATGCCTACCATGCAGAGGCTCTTCACAACCCAGTTTACACAGGGCTTGAAAGGGTTAAGGTCTCCAGCCTCTATAGCAGACAAAGTCTTCTGCTCTCTGCCCTACTCGGTGGGCCGAGTGCTGTCCATTTGGAGCCAACATGGGCCTTCTGCCTGCCCCATCGACATCTCTGCTGTTCATTCTGCTCACAGCAAGCAGCGGCCAACTCTAGGCACCACAAGCAGGTAAAATACAGCCCTTTATTCTTTGCAAATGTTCGATGTTTGCTTCCTGCCACTGGAAGAGGAAAGGAGCACTACTGAAAACTCAGGGCTATTCACAGTCTTTGTTTCTGCATTTTCTGTCTACTTTGCCACATCTCTGCTGAGAAAAATGCAACAGTAATTCTTATGTGTAGACCCAGTTCTCTTGCTGAGTCTACTCTCTTTTGTACCATTCTTTTTCATTTTCATTCTGCAAACCATCAGATCTTTCCAATCTCTTTTCTCCCTTACCCCTGTCCCCACTTGCAAAGAACAAGCACCATTATTAGGAGACTATGATTAGAGACAAATAATGGCTTGTAATTTTCCCTTATTTAAAAAAGTTTAAAATTTCAACACCAACAAAAGGCCTAAAAATTCCAATTTAGCCTGAAGAGGACTTGTTCTTTGTGTAATGGACACTCTCTTATGTAGAATCATTCTGTGTCATTAAAAAGCTGTTAGTGCATTTTATGAATTTTCTTTAGCATTTTAACAAAACTAAAGGGTTTGAGAAAAACACCATAGAACCAGCCCATGACTGATTGAAATTAAAAGATGAATTACTCTCGTAAGTATTTGTCTGATAGTTAATAGAAAAATATTCACTTCTATTCAAAAAGCCATAAAAATACATTAGGTGAATCAGATCAATTTTTTGAAGATTATTTATGCATACAAGATCTGGAGTGTAGGCCAGAGGTGTGGGGCGTGAGAGGATTCACCAGAGACAGAGTGGGAAGCAGAACAGGAGGATCTACTGAAGAACACTGCTGAGGGGAGCATCAGGCAAAGCAAGAGAGGTCTGCTGCACCATGTGGGAATCTCCCTGGCTGGGGATCAAACTCATGCTGCAGTGGCTGCCAGTGGATAGCTTCTTAGTACTGAGGCTTAACTCATTGCGCCACCAGGGCGGCCTGAATCAGATCATTTTAAATGCTGGTGTACTTTATCATCTCGTTTTCTTGGTGTGCTTCTACAGTCTTATAATTGCTGTCTGCTCTGTGTCTGTTACACAAAACTTGACATTGTGTTACCTACTTTAAACTATGCTCATTCCTGCAGCTAGTGTAGAGTGTCATTTGCACCCTGTGAAAGTGAAATGTGTAACCCTATAGCTTTTTTTACTCTTCCAGAATTCTAACACCCACTTTTCTGTTTCCTGCTGTGTAATATTTTCTCTTTCCCTTGCTTCCTATGTCTAGTTGTTTTTTTTAATGTAATTAAAAATTAATTTTAATTTTAATTTTATATTTCTATATTTCATGTTTACATTATATATTTTGTGGTAATATATAATTTGTTATATGTTAATTTATATTGTATTTTTTTTTAAATAAAAATTGAGGTTTTATTTATTTTTGTGTAGAAGAACTGGGGTGTAGGCCAGAGATGCAGGTGGTAAGATGATTCACCAGAGATATAGTGGGGAGCAGAACAAGCAAATTTAGTGAAATGCACTGCTAAGGGGAGCAGTGGGCAAGATAGGAGAGGTCTGCTGCTCCAAATGAGTTAGCTCCCTGGCTCAGACTCATGCTGCAGTGGCTACCAATAGCTTCGTAGTGCTGAGACTTAACCCCTTTGTGCCACCAGGAGGCCTGGCTTCATATTTTAAATTATAGTTATATTAAAGTATATTTTATATTTCTAGTTAAATTAATATATTTTATTTTTCTATATGTATTTTATATGATTGAAGTCTTATTTTTTTCAAGTAGAAGGCAGAGGGGTGGTGTTTATAGGAATTTATTCTCATTGTCTATAAAGGTGCCTTGTATCATATATCCTTGGCTTAGATTTTAGTAGTTTGCTGGTTTTCTAACATACTTTGAAATGTTAGGAGTGATAGGGCCTTCCTGGTGGCACAAGGGTTTAAGTCTCAACACTGTGAAGCTATCACCAGCCTCGGCAGCATGAGGTTGAGCCCTGGCCAAGGAGCTTCCCACATGGTGCAGCAGACCTCGCCTGTCTTGCCAGCTGCTCCCCTCAGCAGTGTATTTCAGTGGATCCGCCTGTTCTGCTCCCCACTCTGTCTCTGGTGAATCCTCTCCCCCCACACCCCTCCCCACACACACCTCTGGCCTACACCCCAGCTCTTGTATGCATAAATAAATCTTTAAAAACAAAAACAAGACATGTTAGACATGATAAATTGGGTAACACTAAAAAATACAACTAAAACAGGTTTAATCAATCATGTTTTAGTTAAGGAGGATATGTTCTGAGAAATGTATCACTTAGGTGATTTTGTTGGCATGAGAACATCACAGAGTGTTACAACTACACAAACCTACATGGCACAGCCTGCTGTACACCTAGGCTGATATATGACTATAATATGGGTTGAACAGGCATCTTTTTTTGCCATTTTTATGGATTATACATCTGAAACTTGTTTTTTTTTCCCTAACCCAATTCACTTAGCTGATTAGTTTAAACTGACCTAGACCAGTATTTTACCCTGCCTCTCTTTCCTTCTATTGGTATTTCTTCAAGAATCTTGAGTTGGTGCTCAAGATTCTCCAATACTCTAAAAATCTAAATTATCTGTGCTTTCCTTCCCCGTTAAACAAATTTATCTCTGAGAAATGAATTAGTGTGTGGCCAACATAAAAAAAAAATACCTGTTAATTAAACCTAAACTGTGTTCTGAATTCAGTAGAAATGGATACAGGTTTTACTTTCAGAGGCACAAAAAGCTCCCCAACATCATATATATATATATATATATATATATATATATATATATATTTTTTTTTTTTTTTAAGATTTATTTATTTATACATACAAGCTGGGGTACAGGCCAGAGGCGTGGGGCGGCGAGAGGGTTCACCAGAGACAGAGTGGGGAGCAGAACAGGCAGATCAGAAATACACTGCTGAGGGGAGCAGCGGGCGAGACAGGAGAGGTCTGCCGCACCGTGTGGGATTCTCCCCGGCTGGGCATCGAACTCGCATCACGCGCAGCCGACAGCTCCACAGCACAGTGCTCAACCACTGCACCACCAGGGAGGCCCCCCAACATCATATATTAATGTATCTGTAAGTGATTGATAGTATTGTTTCACCTATAAAAAATAAAGGTTTGATTATAAAGGAACCAATTCTGTCAACAGTTTTTATCTAAATAGCCATCCTTTATGTGGAAGTTGGTTTAAATTAAGTAAGATTTTTCATAAGGTTATAGAAATGGGCAGATTCTATTTTAATAGAATTAATACAGAGCTGAATTGGACGATACTTTTGTTATTGTTTTAGAAACCTTTAGCAGGCATGTTAAGTAACTTAATCAGACCTAAATCATTCTTGCCCCTCTCTTCTCTCTTAACTGTCTTCATTTCTCTCTTTATTTTCTTTCCATTTAAGTCAGAAAATAAGCTTGTTTTCCTGCCTTCATTCCAGGGGTGGGCACATAATTACATATTTCACAACTAAGAGGTTATCTTCTTTTCCAGGTGACTGACATTTCTTGTCTTCTAGGCCTGAGTCAGGTTCTAATCCACAGTGGCATTATACCCTTTCCTTTTGTTCCACTGCCCTAACGTCTTTATTGCTCTTCTACTTTTGCTTCACTTCAGCCACATCATGTTACCATATGTGCCTCTTCCGGGCGTGGAAGCTCCTTACAACACCGATAGTCAGATGAGGTAAGCCTCCAGTGGCAACTGGCACATTCGGATTTGCAGAGAGAGAGAAAGAGAGAGTGTGTGTGTTGTGTGTGTGCGCGCAACAACAATATGGTAGGGATGGGTCAGGCATGGCATGATTCCAACTTCTTGATCTTCTGAACCCGATCTGAGATTAACATGGGTTGTATTACATGTAGAAGCTAAGGGTGTGTATTCAGTACCATACATTGTGGGGGAAAGTCAGAATCCCAGCTGGCTCATTGTACCTCATATCCCCACTTACTTGTCTCTTGGTCATTGAGCCAACTTTAGTTCCTGGATGGCACTGATCATATGAGCACAGTTCATTTGTTCAGTTCACTATGTTTCATCTCCCACCAAAAAGTCTTCTTTTTTCCTTCATGCTAATGAAATGGATTGACCACATTCTGGTAATGTTTTTTACATGTGCAGGTATAGATTGCATCCAGAAGTGACAAAACAGGTTGGCTGGAAATGGCATTTCTTGAAAGAAAAATGTCTTCAAGCCTGTCTGGATGTTAAGTTGAATGTACCAAGGTAGAAAGTGAACTAATCTCATGTTTCACGTCTTTGGTTTTGTCTCCATGACGCTAGGCTAGAGCCTCCATTTCCTGCCTTGGTACCAAAGTCTTGCTTGGTAACAGATTCAGCTGTCAGCAAGCTCCTGCTTTCAGCCTCTGAGTTCCAGGTTCCTGAATTTGATGAGCTCGATGGTGTGACAGCAGCATGTCCCCGACCACAGAGCACCCCTCCAAAGCAGAAAGAGGTAAACTTAAGATGCTGGTGGGACCAAATGACAGTGGTACTGGCGGTGTCCATCAGTGACAACAGATCATACAGTAGGTACAGAGACACCTTTAATTTTGGCTGAGTACTAGAGAGAACCAGGACAGATTTTCAACTTGACCACCGAAGGCTACCCTGTATTTGCTAGTCTGTGTTGTTTTCCTAATCCTTTTTTTCTTGATACCAGTGTTTGGAGAATAAGATCAAAAGCTGCTTCATGTATTCAAAGATGATGAGTAAACAATGGTCTTTTTTAATTTTATGTTCTATGTTGTCTCTGACACTTGCACACTTTTCATTTCTATCATCTCCATACATGAATTGAATATATACAATTCTGTTTTAATAATAGAAGGGGCGTGGGTAGTTGCTAAAAACACCGTCAGCAGGAATAGAATTAGAAGCTTTGTCTTATACTGCTGCTAGAGTTATCTAGTAGGAAGCGTTATCTTGAGTGTCAAGAAAAGAGACTTTGTATACTTCAAATGTCTTACAGCTTGACCATCTTTCTTTTCAAACCATAAAAATAGGTTGAGCCAGAGAAGAGGCCAAAGAAAGTCTCACAGATTCGCATCCGGAAAACCATTCCTAAGCCAGACCCTAATCTTACCCCCATGGGCCTTCCTCGACCAAAAAGGTGAGTTCCTTCTCTAATACAAACCAGGTTCATTGTTTTGGAAAATTACCTGAACTTTTCAATGGTCATATAGTCTGAAACATTTATTATACTTCTAGGTATGTATTCAAAAGAATTACTTGGTAATGTGGTCAGAGATTTATATAAAATGATATTTTAATACATTCTCAACTCTCCCTTTTTTTTAATATATATTTTTATTGTTATTTATGTCTTTTACATTTTGTATTCCCCTATGGTAGCCCACCACCAATTCACCCTTGATCCATCTCCATGGTCCCTTGTGTTCTTTTCTATTCCATTTTGTGCCCTTACCCTCCCCTCCCCCCCCCCCAAGTGTCTCTCTCCTATTTGGTTTCCTTATAGTCCTGTTATAAGTGAAACCATTTGATATTTTTCTTTTTCTTTCTGGCTTATTTCACTGAGTATGATGCCCTCTAATTCCATCCATGTTGCTGCAAATTGCATGTGTTTATCTTCTTTGAATGCTGAATAGTATTCCATTGTGTATATGTACCACATCTTCTTGATCCAATCATTTATTTTTGGACATCTGGGTTGCTTCCATACCTTTGCTACTGTGAACAGTGCCGCAGTGAACATACGGGTGCATATATCCTTTCGGATTAGTGTTTTTGTGTCCTTTGGGTAAATTCCCAAAAGTGGGATTGCTGGGTCGTATGGAAGCTCCATGTTTAGCAGTTTGAGGAATCGCCATATAGCTTTCCTTAGTGGTTGGACCAGTTCACATTCCCACCAGCAGTGTAGAAGAGTTCCTTTTTCTCCACATCCTTTCCAGCATTTGTTGTTGCCTGTATTTTTAATGTGTGCCATCCTCACAGGTGTGAGGTGGTATCTCATAGTGGTTTTGATTTGCATTTCCTTGATGATAAGTGATGTTGAGCATTTTTTCATTATCTGTTGGCCATTTGCTTTTCTTCTTTGGAGAAGTGCTTTTTTTAACTCTTCTGCCCATTTTTTGACTGGGTTATTGGCTTTGTTTTTGTTGAGTTGTGTGAGGTCCTTGTAAATTTTTGTTATTAGTCCTTTATCAGATGTATTGTGTGCAAAGATCTTTTCCCAGTTGGTAGGGTGTCTGTTAGTTTTGGTTAATGTCTCTTTTGTTGTACAGAAGCTTTGAATTCTACCAAACATTCAAAAACGAAATAGTCCCTATATTACACAAACTCTTTCAAAAAATCGAGAAGGAAGAAGTACTACCAAACACATTCTATGAAGCAAATATTACTCTAATACCAAAACCAGACAAAGACAATACAAAAAAAGAAAACTACAGACCAATCTCCCTAATGAATACTGATGCAGAAATATTTAACAAAATCTTGGCCAATAGGATCCAACAGTGCATCCATAAGATAATACACCGTGACCAAGTGGGATTTATTCCAGAGACACAAGGATGGTTCAACATCCGAAAATCAGTCAATGTAATCCAACACATCAACAAAAGGAAAAATAAAGACCATATGATCATATCAATAGACACTGAGAAAGGATTTGACAAAGCGCAACACCCATTTATGATAAAAGCCCTTGAAATCCTTGGGATAGAGGGAACATACCTCAACATAATAAAAGCCATATACGACAAACCCACGGCCAATATTATCCTCAACGGTGAGAAGCTGAAGGCCTTTCCCCTAAGATCAGGAACAAGGCAAGGATGTTCACTCTCACCATTACTTTTCAATATAATACTCGAAGAGCAATTAGATACTATATATACCAGAGCAGTTACACAAGAGAAAGACATTCAAGGGATCCAAATAGGAAAAGAAGAAATTAAACTGTCTCTATTTGCAGACCATATGATAATATATATACAAAACCCTAAAAATCTCAACTCTTTTTGATTGCGCTCACTTTGCCAGGTTTTGTACTATCCCTTTGCATATGTAGTCTCCGTTCATCCTCTAAAGACACTAGAATGCAAGCACTGTTGTCCTAGGCTTAGGTCAGGATACCGAGCCTCAGTGGTTAAGAAGGCCGTGTTAGGCCGTGAAGTCATCATGGCACATGTTTCTGTCTCATGCAGGTTTTACCCAATAAACCCACACCCAAACTCAGTGTTATAAGCATTAAACTAGCAGGGATCTAAATATTATGAGAGAAAGAAGTTTAAGAAAATGCCAGATCCGTGTTATTGTCTATATTATAGTCCTTAAAATTTTGGTTTCTAACAATGTGTTTTTATGATAGACATTTGCTCACTAACTTTATAAAGCAAAGTGGAAAGAAAAAAACAAATGATGTATTTGCTGTGGCTACAATATTTGGAATTATACATATTGCATAGGCATACTATGAAAATTCAAACAGTTTTTAAAAATCTCTAGAGTTGTATTTTCTTGTGGTGGATGTCACTCTTTCATTCCTCATTGGCAACTGGGAGTTTAACAGTGGTCCTGTAAGTAAACAGAGCAAATTATTTAACCTTCCTGAGCTTTAAGAACTTCTCTGTAAAATAAGAATAACAATTTCCAACACATTATATTTCTATATGTTCCAATTAAGGAAAAAAATGTGTACTGTCACTATTGTATTGTTTCTCACAGCACAAATGCAATAAATAGTTAATTACTATTATGGTCATGATTGACATTCCATTTTATCTTAACATACTGTATTTTCAACTTTTACACTTCTTTTTTGATGACCCAACTATGTATCTTTCCAAGAGAAAATTTTTAAATATTTCAAATACATTGGTTTGAATAGTACTTTTTAGAATGAAAGAGGATTCAGTACTGGTTATATCCTATCTTGCTTTTATATGTAGATACAAGATCTGGAAAAGTTTGTTTATATAGGTAAGTAGTTGGAAATGGAGAGAATTTTAATAATGACCCTCAATTCTTTCAACCTTTTTTGAGTAATATGTCAAAAAATCAGACTGAGCTATCATTAAATTATGTTTGATGGTTTACCAGCTTTTTTTTTTTTTTTAAAGCAAAAGTTTAAAACAGCACTGATTGACTTAGGTTCTGCTACCTGGGCATTGAAGGCGGTCGCTATCTCAGTGTGTGGGAAAGACACCAAAACAAACTGACCAGTGAATGTCAAATGCATAGTAATTCGTATCTTGCTCTTTCCCTTACAGGCACTTTGTTTAATCCAATATGAAAGGGGGTTGAGGAAATTAATAGTTTTAACAAACCTTTGCCTGTGATATCTTCCAGTACATTGCTTTTATTACTTCAGATGTCCCTCCGTCAAAAAACTTTAAAGATGCAGATACAGTGCATTAAGTTTAAGAAAAAAACCTTGGCATATAACTTAATTGGCAACAGCAATTTTTATCATTGAAATGCATCAGCTAACTCATTCTTCTTAACTTCTGTTTTCCAATTCAAGAAAATGCGTTAATCTGAACCTTTAGGAAAATTAACAAACCATTGAGAAATAATTGCAGAATATATCTTATAAGGTAGATTTCCAACATAAATCAGGAGTATTAATATAATGTATAAGAAGTACAATTAATATATACATTTTAATAATACATTGTTAAAACAACATAGTAAATGCTTTTTTTTTTACAGAATTTCTAGTAAAGCAATGTGATCTGTAATTAAAATTATGAGAGTGTAAAAAGTATATTGCTTTAGTAAATTGTATGTGCACATGTAAATCGAACTGTCATTTGACTTACGAACAATTAGGAATTGTGTGAAAAGTCAGAAATTAAATCCATTAACTTATAAAAATCTCACGATCACACCGATATTTAATTGGAGAAAGTAGAAAAATGTAATCTGACTAACATGGAAGTGCACCTTACAATTTTTGTTGTTAACAAAGATAGAAGTTACAATGTTTAATAAGATGAAATAAGGTTTAAATAATTGAGTTAAATATTTCTTTATATGATTTGATAAAAATTCATACCTTAGCTAAAGAAAATTACTGAAAATTCTTAGCTGTAAATTTTATAAACTTTGTCTTCAGATGTTTCATATTCCCAACAGTTCTTTTTTTTTTTTAAATAAAATAGCAATCAGCTATTGAATGGAATTTTTCTAAGTGATGACGTACTATTAATGAGAATTAAATCCTTGAAAAAGACATTGTGTGCAACTAAATACATGGGGAAATTATTGTTAGTGTTTGAAGCTCTCTTTTGTAAGAGGCTCCCTCAGGTAGGCACTGTGTGTGGTAATCCGACTGACGAAGCACAGTCACTCTTGACAGCTCTGTTCCACAGCGTGTGAAATCAGAATATCCTGATAGCAGCTGAATACTCTAGTTCTAAAGTCACTTTTCTCTTGAACACTATAAGATGGGGAAAGACAAGTCCAAAATGGGTTAACAGTGATTCAATTAATCATTAAAGAGGAATAGCTTAGCAAGATCAGTGATTTGATTCTTAGACTGAAGTTAGAATTCAGGTTGAATGAGAATGTGTAGGAATGAACAAATCTTCATGAGCATTCAGGGACATTTCTCAGATGTCCATCACTTGTAGGAAATTGAAGATTGGTAGATTGATTCCCCTGAAACTGTTCTCACATATTCTGTGGAAAGTCTTCTCATACACTAGGGTGAAGAACACTGGTCTAGGGTATTAAGTAGCAACCTTATTTAGCTCGTAGGGGTTTTACCTTACTATCACATATTAGTCTGGGTCCCACAGAACTTTGAATGGGGGGAATTTTTTTTTAAAGATTTATTTATGCATACAAGCTGGGGTACAGGCCAGAGACATGGGGCTGCGAGAGGGCTCACCAGAGACAGAGCAGAACGGGCAGATCGATGGAAATACACTGCTGAGGGGAGCAGTGGGCAAGGCAGGAGAGATCTGTGAAGCCATGTGGGAATCTCCCTGGTCAGGCATGGAACTGGCGTCGCCGCTGCTGACAGCTCCACAGCGCAGCGCTTAACCGCTGCGCCACCAGGGAGGTGAATGGGGAAAATTTTAAATTAAGTGTTAAAATATAACAAGGGATTAATCTTAAAAATGTACAGAAAATTCTGAAGGCCACCCTCAGGCTGAGAGGGAGAAAGTTCAAGGAAGGACACACTTGGTGTTACCACCCCAGATTGGGACTTAGACTTTGTTGGAGGTGTGTGTGTAGCCATTGCATGGCTGGCTTGCCAAAGCCAGAGCTAGAAAAACAGAAAACAACTTTCTGGGACACCACTGAACTGGGGTGGGCAGACATGCAAAGGAAGTTCCAGTGCTGCTGCAGACTCAAGGTCTGGAGCATGCTGTGTTTGCTTCAGGAGGGCCTCAGGTAACAGCTCTCAGGAACTTGTTGGTGCCACTGTAGGCTTCAGATCTGGAGTACCCCATCTGTGTCAGAAAGTTTGTGGCATGCAAAGGACATAAAAACACTAATGCAAAAGGAAACCTGCATTCCTGTGTTTATTGTAGCACTATTTACAGTAGCTAAGATATGAAAGCAACTAAATGCCCCCAAACAGATGAATGGATCCAGATGTGGTATATATACACCGTGGCATACTACTCAGCAATCAAAAAAGATAAACACATGCCATCTGCAGCATTATGGATGAAGCTGAAAGAAGTCATGCTAAACAAAACAATTCAGAAAGAAAGAAAATATCAAATGGTTTTACTTATAGGTGGAGTATAGGGAAACTGAATAGAGAGTCATGAAAAAGACAAAACTTGGAAACTGACCATAGAGCTGAGGCATACAGCAGGGAGAGGAGCAGGGAGGGGATCAGAACAGGAGCGGGAAGAGCACAAGGGACTATGGTGTTGGATCACGGATGCTCTACTGGTGGGAGAACTAAGGGGACTACACCCGGAGGGAGAAATCAAATATTGTACCAAAAAAATGATGTAAGAAAATTAATTTAATTTAAAAAAAGTTTGTGGCATGGTGATCACCAGTCTGACTACAAAGGCACTCAGGGGCTACCACCGTACTCTGGCTACACAGCTGAGACCCTTCAAGTGCCCCCCCTCCTGCTCAGACACCCCAAGAACCATACATCAGTGATCAACCAGCAAGAAAATAAAAAGCTCACCAGAACAAGGAGGAGAAGCTCCCTTTCTCCTGTGATGTTCCTCTCCTTCAGTGTCCTCTCCCCATCATGCTTGTTATCATACTCACTGTAAAAAGGGAAGATCTGAATTCCAAGATTCCATGATCACAGAGCAGGTACTACAAGGTGTATTTTGACATGAGAGACAATAAATCGGTAATCAACACATTCCAGTAAAAAACATTTGAATCCATCGTCCCGTGCAAGAGCTGTTATAAGTACAGATCTAAATAGGAAGGCATGTATTTAATGTAATGTCAAAGTTCATATGGAAAAATAAAAAGCAAGAGTGGCCTGAAAAATTCAGGAAAAGAGCGAAATAAGAATACTAATCCTACAAGACACTAAAATATATTGTAAAAAAATCTCAGTAATTAATGCCAGGGCATAAATATACACATTGGAAAAGAAAATACAAAGTCCAGAAATTTAGTTTGTGACAAAGGTGTCCTCTCACATAAGTGGTGGAAAGATGGACTAGTCAGTAAAACTGGGACAAATGGAGAGCCGTTTTAGGAATAATAAAGTTGTATCTGTAACATGGACCATGTTTCCAAATGAATCAAATTTTTAAGTGTAAACAAATAAAACTATAAGAATACTTGAAGAAACCATAGGAAGCGTCTACCTGGAATGGCTTACTGTAACAAAATCCAGAGCCAGAAAATAAAAGCCTGGAAAAAATATCTAATAAATATTCGGCACTTCTCCTGGGGAAAAGAAACTCATGATCAGCGGTTAGAATGTAAACTTGTAATGAGTTAGATGGGAAAAGATTATTTTGCAACCTGTATGTATATCAAGTCAAGGCATACACTTAAAATACCTTGTAAATATATCTGTCAATTATACCTCAGTAAAGCTGGGAAGAAAACAAGCAGTAAAATTTTATAAGAAACCACAAACTCATCTCAAAAGACTAATTCACACACACAAACACAGCCTGCCCCTCAAGCCTCCTTCCTTCCCTGTGGTCCACCCCACACCCTTACCCTGCTCCCACCTGCCTGCCTTCCACAGGCTGTTTCCACCGAGGAAAAGGAATTGGGTGGTATGTCCACAATCCATAATTTCCACTCTTTCAGTCCCATTGCTGATGCAAGTAGGGGTGATCATTTGCTTCCTGCTGGCGCTGAGGATTAAATCCACATAAGAACTCAACAGAGAAACAGCAGGAGGACAGTTAGTACTGTCTGAGAGATCGCTGGTAACTATAAAAAGAAACAGTGAAGGCATTTAAAAAGAAATTAACCTGCAGTGGTGCTGTAGTTGAGCATCCGGAAACGGAGATACAGGTGACAGTGCAAGAACATAGGCCAGTTCCTGGTAAAGAATGAACTGGCTGTGGATGACCAGCTGAGGGTCATGGGATTTAAGTGCTTCCAGCTGACTGAAGCTTAAGTGAGGATGTCCTTGAAATGAGAATTTTCCCTTCTGCCTCTTGTCACAAGTTTAAAAGCCTCACAGCTTGTATAATGTAGCCACTTGGGGTCTGCTTTTAACTTGGAGTAGTGTTAACTCCTTCATGCAATAAACTGAAAAATACTATTAAAACTACCTCACACCTAAAGACAATCTTTGATAATCCAGTAATACCATATTGCTTCACTGGGATTATAAATGACCCATTGCTTATTTGAAGGACTATATCACAATTAGAAATGCACTGACCCTGGCCTCCCTGGTGGTACAATGGGTTGAGCGCAGCACTATGGGGCTGTCCAAAGCCACTGCAGCACGAGTTCAATCCCCAGCCAGGGAGATTCCCACATGGCGCAGTGGATCTCTCCTGCCTCTCCCGCTGCTCCCCTCAGCAGTGTACTTAAGTCGATCTGCCTGTTGCTCCCCACTCTGTCTCTGGTGAATTCTCTCACCACCCCACCCCTCTGGCCTACACCCCAGCTTGTATGCATAAATAAATCAATCTTAAAAAATGCACTGACCCTTTGATTCAATAATTCCATTTATAGCAATTTGCATATAAATATTCTTCCATGTATAAGAAATTACATGTATAGAGATACCACATTATAATCGCAAACGCTGAAGAAAATACAGGACTGGTTAATTTATGGTATAGCTATTAAAAGTATAAAATGCCTTGTCTTTAAAAATAAATAAATAAAAAGATACGAGCCCCACCCCAGCAGGAAAAAAAAGCTGATATATTTGTATACCAGTTTTAACAGCAGTCTTATATTACAATAGAGCTAAACATTGTCTAGAATACTACCCTTTGTAAAAAAAAAAATAGTGGACGTTTTAGGGAAATAAAAATTTCTTTGAACTTATGTGTTTTATAAAAACCATTTTAGCATCCATGTCTTTCATAAACATTTGTAAATGAGAGGCATGGTTTTACAAAAGCAGAATTTAAACCTACCCCAAATGCCTGATGTTTTGTTTTTGACCTTGCAAATTTGTTCTCTTTAGGTCAAAATATAAAAACCAGTTTTTTACTCTAGCAATTTGGTCTTTTTAAGAATTTAGCATCCCTGATAATTTTCTAGGTCAGAAAGCAGATGCCATCAAATATTGTTGCTTTATCCTGCTTAATTATATATCGGCACATCTCTGCATTAAGACAGTACCTCATGCAAACAGGTCTGAACTTGCCTTCCTCCTGATAAATATGCAGTGACTATCCTATAAGATGCATTCAATGTGAGTGGTAAATTTAAATTCCTGACACAGGTTCATCATATGGCATGATCAAAACCAATCTCAACCCCTGAGAACTGGTCATAAAACCAACAAGTGACAGGGGCCTCCCTGGTGGCACAGCGGTTGAGCGCTGCGCTCTGGAGCTGTCAGCAGCGCATGATGCGAGTTCAACACCCAGCCGGGGAGAATCCCACATGGTGCGGCAGACCTCTCCTGCCTCGCCCGCTGCTCCCCTCAGCAGTGTATTTCTGATCTGTCTGTTCTGCTCCCCACTCTGTCTCTGGTGAACCCTCTCACCACCCCACGCCTCTGGCCTGTAACCCCAGCTTGTATGTATAAATAAATAAATCTTTAAAAAAAAAAACCAGCAAGTGACAGGGCTACCATTTCAAACCTTGAAATTCATGATTTTCTGTTTGTTTTCATTTCACCATCATCCTGATGACTTTAGGTGTATGTAATATAGAAATGAGATACTAGAACTTACATTTTAGTAAGGTGGTAGATGCATTACCTTGCTAACTTTCCTTTTAGAAAAATAAAACAGTGCTCAATAAATAAGACTTTATGTGCGTCAGTAAACTGCCAGAAGAATAAAGAATTCTTGGAGACAAAAACTGAATGAATGTGGCAGTACAGAGAGGGAAGATGTGAACATTAACTCCAGCTTTTGCTTTGAGGGCATTTATAAAACAAGGGTTGCATTTACCTTAAGTTTTCATTGGCCTCATGCAGGAGACAAAAGACAAAATCTTAGGCCTCTCTGGTGGCGCAAGGGGTTAAGTCTCAACACTCTGAAGCTGTGGACAGCCACTGCAGCATGAGTTCTAGCCCCAGCCAGGGAGCTTCCCACATGGCACAGCAGACTTCTCCTGACTCACCTGCTGCTCCCTTCAGCAGTGTATTTCATTCAGTCTGTTCTGCTCCCCACTCTCTTGGGTGAATCCACTCACCCTTCCCCACACTTCTGGCATAAATAAATAAATCT
The DNA here is from genome assembly GCA_004024925.1 of Scalopus aquaticus. NCBI lineage: Eukaryota > Metazoa > Chordata > Mammalia > Eulipotyphla > Talpidae > Scalopus > Scalopus aquaticus. Next base: position 93,862 of record PVIJ01004201.1, on the reverse strand, counting down.
AAACAAAAAAAGAAGATAAAATCTCTGCTCTTACCAAAATGAGGATCTAATATGAGACACATACATACACATTATAAATCTGTGTAGCTCCCCTTCCCAACTACCGTCACTGGGTAGTACAAAAGGACTTGGCATTGAGATTAATAGCTATAAGTTGACCTCAGGGATTTGTAGCTTGAATCCGTTCCACCTAGACAGTCTGAAAATAACATAAGCTGAGAATTTAATTTACTGTGGTCCAGGCTGGTAGTACCCTTTGGATTCCTGGCAGAAACAAACACATAGTTTCTTGAGGAATCCACTTCCAAATCTGGCATTAAGTAAAAGGCAGGGAATGTGGAATAACTCAGTAAAATAAATCATAGAGTATGAATGGAAACAAGTTCCCATGCATGAGTGCCAATGGAAATAACAGGAAATCTGAAAAAAAACTTCTGTTACTGTATTGGAGAAGAAAATATTTTTGGAGATGTTTTCTGTTTTTTAGGGAAATAAAAATGGATTGAAAATATGAATAAAAGACCTAGAGTCTTGAAACCAACCAGCTAGATATGAAATGAAACCAGAGATATTTTCTAAAAATGTAAGCTAGATTAATCAAAATAAAACCAGAATAGGTATATTTAACAACAGTTTAATAGAGGCAAGTATTACTAATGAACAGGAGAACATACCTGAACAAATTATTAGGAATGAAGCACAGAAGCAAAACAACTGATAAATACAATAGAAAGGGAGGGTCAGAGAGATGAAGGTGAAAATTTTAAATATGTAGCTGACTTCGAATCAAAGTTCCAGAAGGAGAAAGAATGGAGGAAATAGTAGTGTTTGGGTAAAAAACATTAATCCATGCAGGAGCGGTAAAAAAGAATTTCCTACCTAATTGTGTCATAATATATTATGCAATTCTAAAGACAAAAGATCTGAAAATCAGCCAGAGAATTCTGTGAATGTAGAAACCACGATCTTCAACAAAATACCAGCAGACTTAAACCCAGGAGTATATATTTAAGAATATCATAGACATGATCAAGTAGGACTTACTCCAGGAACTCAAAATTCTTTGAGCATGGGAAATTAAACAATGTAATACACCTGTGTTAATAGAATAAAGATTAGCAGAAACACACAATCATCTCAATGGATGCAGAAAAAGCATTTGAAAAAATATCTAACACACTCTTCAAATCCACAAAATAAGAGTGAGAACTTCTTCAAATACGGAAAGGGTATCTACAAAAACAGTTCAAAATCGTTTGTAAAGATTTATTTATTTATGCATACAAGAACTGGGGTGTAGGCTAGAGGTGTGGGGTGGTGAGAAGATTCACCAGAGACAGTGGGGAGCAGAACAGGCGGACTGACTGAAATACACTGCTGAGGGACTCACCAGGCAAGGCAAGAGAGGTCTGCTGCACCATGTGGGAAGCTCCCTGGCTGGGGATTGAACTCATGCTGTAGTGGCTGCCGATAGCTTCGTAGTTCTGAGACTTAACCCCTTGTGCCACCAGGGAGGCCCTAAAAATTCTTAACAGTGAAAAGACCGAAGTTTTCTGAGACAGGAGTGAGACAAGTATATCTACTCTAACCGTTTCTGTTTAACACTCTACAAGAGATTCTAGCCAGGACAATTTAAGAAGAAAATGAAATAGCATTCAGATTAGAAAGGACATAAAATTATTTCTACTCACATCTAGAAAACCTTGAAGAAACCACTGTTATAGCTAATGAATTCAGTTAGGTTGCAGAGTATAAAATAAAATAAAAAGAAAATTATTTTTGTGAGCTATGTGAAAATTAAGAAAATAATTCCATTTAAAGTAGAATTTTTTTTTTTGTATAAAGATTTACTTATTTATGCATATAAGCTGGGGTGTAAGCCAGAGGTGCAGGGTGGTGAGAGGATTCACCAGAGACAGAATGGGGAGCAGAACAGGCAGATTGACTGAAATACACTACTGAGGGGAGCAGTGGGCAAGGCAGGAGACGTCTGCTGCGCCATGTGTGAAGCTACCTGGCTGGGGATTGAACTCGTGCTGCAGTGACTTTGAATAGCTTCATAGTGCTGCGCTTAACCCGTTGCGCCACCAGGGAAGCCTAAAGTAGAATTTTAAGAAGACATAAAACTAGTAGTAATTATAACAAAAGCATGGTGAGACTTCTTCACTAAACAAGCAATCTATACATTCACTGCAATCCCTATCAAAATGACGTTTGGAAATTAACAAGCTGATCCTAAAATTCATATGGAAATCCAGAATAGCCAAAACAATTTTGAAAAAAACATAGTTTTACACTTTGTATATTTTGCCATAGTAAGAAAAAATCACATAAATTTACTACAAAGCAGTAGTAATTAAGAGTAGTAATGGCGTAAGGACAGTTTATTTGATGGGATCAAATTGAAGATCTAGCAATAACCCCATAAATCTTGCTTTTTGACAAAAGTGCCAAGACCATTCATTGGGAAAAAGAATAACCTTTTGGAAAAAGATACTAGGACAACTAGATATCCACATGCAAAACTGTATAGGTATATCTATTAAAAAAAATACAAAATTCTGAATCAGACCAAGATGTAAGAAGTAAAGTAATAAGATGTGTGGTTTGCATAATCTTCGAAAGGTAATAACACCAAAAAGCATAAGCAAAAAGCAAGATAAACTGGACTTCAAAATTTAAACTTTGGTTCATCAAAGGCCACTGTTCCAAAAGTGAGAAGATAATTCAGGAGAATTAGGAACAAGCCACATACTGGGAGGAAATAGTTGGAAAAGACATGTCTGATTAAGTTCTGTTACCCAAAATACACAAGGACCCTTAAAACTCAGCAATAAGAAGTTAATAACTTGGTTAATGAATAAAAAGACCTTGACAGACATCTCACCAAAGAAGATGAACTGATGCCAAATGAGTATATGAAACGATGCTTAACGTGTTATTAAGAAATTATAAACTGAGGGCCTCCCTGGTGGCGCAGCGGTTAAGCGCTGCGCTGTGGAGCTGTCGGCAGCGGCGACACAAGTTCGACGCCGGCCAGGGAGAATCCCACATGGCGCGGCAGACCTCTCCTGCCTCGCCGGCTGCTCCCCTCAGCAGTGTATTTCTGATCTGCCTGTTCTGCTCCCCACTCTGTCTCTGGTGAACCCTCTCGCCGCCTCTCGCCGCCTCACACCTCTGGCCTGTACCCCAGCTTGTATGTATAAATAAAAAATAAATCTTTAAAAAAAAAAAAAGAAAAATTATAAACTGAAAAAACAATAAGATAACACTAAACACCTATTAGAAGGCCCATGAGCTATCATACAACACCAGATGCCAGTAAGGACGTGCAACAGCGGGAGCTTTAATTCATTGCTGGTAGAAATGTAAAATTGTATAACCACCTTGGAAGACAGTATGGTGGTCTCTTAGAGACCTAAACGTACGCTTACTATATGATTTAGCAATGGTACTCCTTGATATTCACTCAAATGAGTCGAAATTTTTGTCTACACAGAAACCTGCACATAAATATTTTAGCAGCTTTATTTGTAACTGCCAGAACTTGAAAGCAAACAAGATGTCTTTTTTTTTTTTTTAAGATTTATTTATGCATATAAGAACTAGGGTGTAGGCCAGAGGTGGGTGGTGGTGGGAGGACTCACCAGAGACAGAGTGGGGAGCAGAACAGATGGAATGACTGAAATACACTGCTGAGGGGAGCAGCGGGCGAGACAGGAGAGGTCTGGTGCGCCTTGTGGGTCAGCTCCCTGGCCAGGGATCGAACTCACTCTGCAGTGGCTGTGGATCGCTTCATAGTGCTGTGACTTAACCCATTGTGCCACCAGGGAGGCCTCCAACATGCTTTCAGTAAGAGAAAGAAGCCAGTCTGAATAAGCTACATCCTATGTGGTTACAATTATGTGACATTCTGGGAAAAGGCAAAATTATGGAGACAGTGAAAGAATCAATGGTTGCCAGCAACCGTAGAGGAGGGAGTGGTGACTATGTAGAGCACAGAGAATTTTTAGGGCAGTGAAAAGTATTTTGTGTGAAACTATAATAGTGGGTACATATTAATATATAACAAACCCATAGAATGTACAGCATCGAGTGAACCCTAATGTAAATTACTGAGTTAGGATGATGATGACATATCAATGTGCATTCATCAGTTGTGACAAATGTGCCAGTCTGGTGTGATTTGTTGATAGTAAGGGCAGAGGTTATATGAGAATTCTCTTTACTGTTTTCTCAGTTTTGTTGAGTCCCCACCCCCACCCCCCAAAAAAAGCTTGTTAAAAAGGAGTTCATTTTCAAAAAAGGATAACAGATAATCCACCACATTGTAGAAAAGCATTTGCAAATCACATGTCTGATTAGAATATTATCCACAATATATAAAGAACTCTGACAATTCAGCAACAAAGACAAAAATCCGGTTTTCTCAGCGAGGTAAAGAATTTTTGTAGACATGCCCCCAAGGAAAAGAGACAAATGGCAAAAAGAAAAAGTGTGGAAAATGCTCAGTATCACTAGTCATTCGAGAACTGCAAGCCAGAACCACAGACTGATTCTACCATTAAGATTACTGTAATTTTTTTAAATAATAAAAGATAAGGGGGCCTCCCTGATGGTGCAAGGGTTAAAGACAGTGCTATCAAGCTATCGGCAGCCACGACAACGTGACTTGGATTCCTGGCCAGGGAATCAACCCACATTATGGCGCAGGACCTCTCCTGTCTCGCTTGCTGCTCCCCTCAGCAGTGTATTTCAGTGGGTCTGCCTGGTCTTCTCCCCATTGTGTGTGTGGTGAATCCTCTCATTCCCCCGCCCCTGGCATTTCTGGCCCACACCCCAGTTCTTATATGCATAAATAAATAAATCTTTAAAAAATATAATGACAAACGAGAAGAAGAAAATAAGAGTTGCAGTCGGGCCTCCCCGGTGGCGCAGTGGTTAAACGCTGTGCTGTGGAGCTGTCGGCCCCGGCGACATGACCCGAGTTCGACGCCCAGCCGGGGAGATTGCCACATGGCGTGGCAGACCTATCCTGCCTTGCCCACTGCTCCCCTCAGCAGTGTATTTCCACCAATCTGCCTGTTCTGCTCCCCACTCTGTCTCTGGTGAACCCTCTCGCCGCCGCGCACCTTTGACCTGTACCCCAGCTTGTATGAATAAATAAATCTTAAAAAAAAAAGAAAAACATAAAATGAATCCATTACTTTAAAAAAATAAAAAAATAAAAAAATAAAAAAAAAGAGTTGCAGTCAAAAATATAGAGAAGTTGGGGCCTCCCCGGTGGCACAGCGGTTAAGCGCTGCACTGTGGAGCTGTCGGCAGCGGCGCCGCGAGTTTGACGCCCAGCCAGGGAGAATCCCACATGGTGCGGCAGACCTCTCCTGCCTCACCCGCTGCTTCCCTCAGCAGTGTATTTCTGATCTGCCTGTTCTGCTCCCCGCTCTGTCTCTGGTGAACCCTCTCACCACCCCACGCCTCTGGCCTGTACCCCAGCTTGTATGTATAAATAAAAAATAAATCTTAAAAAAATATAGAGAGAGAGAAGTTGGATGCCTCATACATTGCTTGTTGGAAGGTAAAATGATATAGCCATAGCGAAAAATAGTTTGGCAGTTCCTCAAAGAAAAAAGGTTTTCATTGACCCACTAGTTTTATGTCTAGGTATATACTCAAGGGAATTGAAAGTATTCACAAAAAATCTTGTATGTGAAAGTTCATAGCAGCATTACTCATAAAAGCTAAAAAGGGGAAGTAATCCAAGTGCTCACTGATGAATAAGACAAGAAAGCATATCCGAAAGTTGGATCCAGCCATAAAAAGGAGTATGGTGCCGCACTGTGAATGAGCCATGGAAACAGCACAGCAAGCGAAGGAGGAGGCTCCAGAAGGGCACATGCTGCTCGGTTCCTTTTATGGGAATTGTCCAGAATAGGCCAAACCATAGAGACAAAAAGTAGACGAGTGGTTGTTAGACTTTGGTGGTGATACCTGATTGCTACATGCTTTTTGTGGGGGAGGGAAGGATGTTAATGCAGATGTTCTGGAATTATGTAGTGATGACTGATGAATAACCTTGTGACTAAACTAAAACCACTGAATCATGTACTTCGGGAGGGGGCATTTTAGTCCTGCTGCCTGGGTGCTGAGAGCCAAGAGCCTGCACACACACCCCTGGCAGCACGAGGAATGCCACTGGCTGTATGATGGGCGCAGACCCACCGCTGGCACCAGAGCACAGTGAGGTGCGCTGAGGATCAACGTCTGCACAGGACACTTCAGGGACTGTGACATGACTCCAGGGCACTAGGATAGTACAAACCGTGTTTTGGAATCGTCTCAACGCTTCTTACTGGAGGGAAATCAAATCTGGGGAAACTGTTTCCATTAACTTACATTGAAAATTTTTGAGTAATCTCAACCCCCTCCCCCCCAGTCTGTCTAATCATAGCAAATAGGGATATTCTACTTATGTTTGGGAGGGGTCCCAAAAACCCAATTGCCATGTTACCCAATTGCCATGTTCTTGCAGGTACTCTTTCTTGTCTGAAACAGGGTTAAGCATAGGATTAATTCATGAGGATTTATTCTTTTATGATAAAGTTATTATATGCTCTGAAGATAAGTTTCTCCTAAGAGTGGTGACCTGAGGATCAAAACTGTTATTTTCACTGTAGTACCAAAAATTAACAGAAAACAACTGAATTGAGTGTTCTCATAAAACAAACAAATGAAATAAATAAATCTTAAAAAAAAAAAGTGGATTTTATGGTATGTGAGCCAGGGTTCCTTGACAAATAATGAGGTCAGGAAATGTATAGAGTGAGTATAGTTGCCTATTTTCCTACAGGTAAAGCTCTCAAAAACTATTAGGGTCTGGGCCTCCCTGGTGGCGCAGCGGTTAAGCGCTGCGCTGTGGAGCTGTCGGCAGCAGCGACGCGAGTTCGACACCCAGCCAGGGAGAATCCCACATGGCACAGCAGACCTCTCCTGCCTTGCCTGCTGCTCCCCTCAGCAGTGTATTTCTGATCTGCCTGTTCTGCTACCCGCTCTGTCTCTGGTGAACCCTCTCGCCGCCCCACGCCTCTGGCCTGTACCCCAGCTTGTATGTATAAATAAAAAATAAATCTTAAAAAAACTATTAGGGTCACGTCAAAGAGATTTAGGAAACAATTTGAATTGAGTCCCACTGACCACTGATAAGACTATCTGAGCATCAAAAGGAATAATACCTGCAATGGATTGAAGCACATCAAAATATGCTTAAACCCAGCAGTTACTTTAAGAAAAAGCAACTCTTTGATCTCATTTGGATGATTTTAGCAAACTCTTATTACTTTGGAAAGTAGTAAATAAAGTGAAGAAGGAAGCATTGCTTTTCCGATGTAAACTGTGCCTCAGGGTTACCATGTAATAGATGAGCATGAAGTTACTCTTTAAATTGAAAAATTCTACCAGATGAATAAAGGAATAATGATAGACTGTCACTCTGTACAACCCTAGAGAAATAAGCTAATCAGCGTCCATCAGTGGTTACTGGTATTGCAAGATACTGCCCTAGGACGTTAAATATCATCTTCCCTGTCATGCAAAGTCTTCCTTCCTAAAAAAAAGTCTTCCTGGGCCTTCCTGGTGGCACAACGGGTTAAGCGCAGCACTTAAAGATATCCAGAGCCACTGCAGCAAGAGTTCAATACATATTAAATGATACCATAGGGATTTAATAAAAAAAAAATCTAGGCCTCCCTGGTGGCACAAGGGTTAAATCTCAGCACTGTCTAGGCCTCGTGGTGCAGCAGGTTAAGTCTCAGCACTATGAAGCTACCCATAGCCACTGCAGCAAGAGTTCCATCCCCAGCCGGGGGGGCTAACCCACATGTGGTGCAACAGACCTCTCCTGTCTTGCCCACTGCTCCCCTCAGCATTATATTTCAGTCACTCTGTCTGTTTTCCTCCCCACTCTGTCTCTGGTGACTCCTTTCACCCCCAACCCCACGCCTCTGACCTACACCCCAGCTCTTACATGCATAAATAAATTAAAAATTTTTTTTTAAATATAAACTGGGGAAGCCATAGACAAATAACCTAGTTTCTTTAACAAAACAAAAAAATAGGAAAATAAAAAAGACAAAATGGAATACTATTTTTTTAATCTTTGCACTGAATTGGTTTTGTGTTTTAATTTCTTACATCGTTCATTTTTGTACAATCAAAATGGAACACTATGAAGATATAAATTGGGCTGATGCTGACTGAAGTTAGAAATTACAGACTTTGTGCTGTGTGGGCAAAAGGGAAAAGTATTGATACACTTCAGTTTTTTTATTTATCATACAAGCTGGGGTACAGGCCAAAGGCATGGGGCGGCGAGAGGGTTCACCAGAGACAGAGTGGGGAGCAGAAAAGGCAGATAGATGGAAACACACTGCTGAGGGGAGCAACGGGCGACGCAGGAGAGGTCTGCCGCGCCATGTGGGAATCTCCCCAGCTGGGCGTGGAACTCGCATCGCTGCTGCCGACAGCTCCACCACCAGGGAGGCCCTACACTTCAGTTTTTAAGTTAAATAGGCTCACTAAAATTATACCACTAAACTGTGTGTAATCTCCAAGCCAAGAGAAGAGGATGAAAGACAGCATCAATTACGGAAAAGAAAAGAAACATTGAAAAGACAGGACCAAAAGAAGCCGTAAAATAACATGTAAATATAATTATATCATTCCTAATGAACATAAATGGACTGTATTTTATGTATTCGAAGATGGCAGCCTGGGAAAGAATATCCATAGTGCTTTGTTCACATGGGACTCATCTAAAACTTATAGACAGGTTCAAAGTGGTAGAATGGAAAGGGCAGAGTTGGTAAGCAAATCTTTTATAAATCTTTTATTTACTTTTGCATAGAAGAACGGGGGTGTACAAGGCCAAAGGTGATGGGGGTGAGAGGATTCATCAGAGACAGAGCGGGGAACAGAACAGGCAGATCTACTGAAATACGCCGCTGAGGGGAGCAGTGGGCAAGACAGGAGAGGTCTGCTGCGCCATGAGGGTCAGCTCCTTGGCTGGGGATCAAACTCAGGCCATAGTAGTGAAAGCACTGAGACTTAAACCCTAGACCACCAGGGAGACCCGGGAAGCAAATCTAGTAGACCAGGAAAAATTTATTTTTTCTTTTTTCAGGTTGAAGAAAAAGGAGTTTAGTTTAGAAGAAATATATACCAACAAGAATTATAAGTCTCCTCCTGCAAACAGGTAGGTACAACAGGTCTAAGTCTCCAATCCTTTCACTTCAGAAAGGGGTTTACGTACAGTTCTGATATATTTGGTTCCTAACACTTTCACCGGGGTCAGTGGTAGGATGGGAAAGAAATGTGGTTGGGTTGGGTTCCTGCCAGCAGTGCTGATTTCTTCTTCAGGACTAATCATCTTTGATCTTCAGGTCTGATTCCAAATCCAGTTCAAAAGAGTTTCACTCGACTACCTTTGGTTCTGAGTTCAAGTCTTTGACCCTTTATTGAATGCGTGTTATGTCTACGGCATAGCAGGAGAACTCTAGGATTTCATCCTACATGTGCTCTGAGACATTTGTACAAGACTATTCGATGCAGCATTACCAGATAATCGGAAAGGGTTGGAAAGGAAATGTCCATTAAAAGGGCTCTGATTAAACTGTGATCCAGCCTTATAATGAAATACATTATATAGTCATTGAAAAGAATGAATCAGATACCTGTGTATCAAATTGGAACAATCTTAAAGATAATCCGTAGAGCAAAGAGATACAATGCATAGGATGGTGTACATCGTTCGCTGCTATTTCAGTGTGGGAAAAAGACCAAAGTGGATGGTATATGCCATGAACGGCACAGGACAGGCCACTTCCACACAGCCGTCTGCTTTCTACTTAGTCCTTTATTTGGGGGGAGTTACTAGCTTTCTTTTCCGATTTTTTTTTTTTTAAGATTTATTTATACAAGCTGGGGTAAAGGCCAGAGGCGTGGGGCGGCGAGAGGGTTCACCAGAGACAGAGTGGGGAGCAGAACAGGCAGATCAGAAACACACTGCTGAGGGGAGCAGCGGGCGAGGCAGGAGAGGTCTGCCACACCATGTGGGATTCTCCCTGGCTGGGTGTTGAACTCACGTCACGCGCCGCTGACAGCCCCACAGCCCAGTGCTCAACCGCTGCGCCACCAGGGAGGCCCGATTTTTTTTTTTAAAGATTTATTTATTTATTTATGCATACAAGCTGGGGTACAGGCCAGAGGCGCCAAGCAGCGAGAGGGTTCACCAGAGACAGAGTGAGGAGCCGAACAGGCAGATGGATGGAAACACACTGCTGAGGGGAGCAGCGGTGAGGCAGGAGAGGACTGCCACACCATGTGGGAATCTCCCTGGCCGGGTGTCAAACTCGCATCGCCACTGCCGACACTCCACAGGGCAGTGCTTAACCGCTACGCCACCAGGAAGGCCTGAATTTTTTTTTTTTAAAACCCCATTCATCCTCTCTCCCTCTCCCCTCCTCCCCACCCCTGTGTTCTTAACCCCAGAAGTCTCAATAGCAGTCACATTTTTTTAGTTTTTTTTTTAAATTTATATATATTTTACATCATTGTTCATTTTTGTACAATGTTTGTTTTCTTTTCCTAGGTGTAGACCCCCTAGAGTTTCCACTACCAATTCCCCCGTGCACCATCACCATAATCCCTTCTGCTCTTCTGCTCTCATTTTGATCCCTCGCCCTCTCCGGCAGAATGTTTCTGATTTATAGTTGTCAGGGTTTTTTTGTTGTGTTTTTTATTATTACTATTTTTTCCCTAAGCCCTTATCTGTTTGCCTATATTCCTCCTATAAGTGAAATCATCCGATATTTTTCTTTTTCCTTCTGACTTATTTCACTGAGCATAATCCCTTCTAGTTCCATTCATGTTGCTGGGAATGGCATGAGTTTATCTTTTTTGATTACTAAATAGTATTCCATTGTGTATATATACCACGTCTTCTTGATCCAGTCATCTGTTTTTGGGCATTTAGATTGTTTCCAAGTCTCACCTATTAAAAGTGGTGCTGCAATAAACAAAGGGGTGCAGGTGTCCTTCTGAACTAATGTTTTTGTGTCCTTGTAGTGCAATTGCTGGGTCACATGGAAGCTCCATTTTTACTAGTTTGAGAAACATCTGCTATGTAAATGTGCAATATTTGTTATTCTGACTTGCATTACTATATATAATTCCCTCAAATTCCTTCCATTTTGTTGTAAATGGCAATATTTTGTTATTTCTTACGACTTTTCACTACATGCTTATAGTACATATTCATATATAACATACACACACACACAAACATTTTTCATGTAAAAAAAATAGATACTAGCCAGAGGAAACAGTTGAGTAAGTTGTTAGTGCAGGAAGCTTTTGGTGCCCATTGACCAGAGAGGGTTGGTGACCTAGGAGTGTTGATGATTCTGTTTTGTGCTCTACCTTAGGTGTTTAGAGACCATCTTTGAGGAACCTAAGGAACGAAATGGTACACTGATTTCAATCAGCCAACAGAAGAGAAAGCGAGTTCTAGAATTTCAAGATTTTACAGTACCACGAAAGAGGAGGGCTCGAGGTAAGGTCAAGGTGGCAGGCAGCTTTACCAGGGCCCAGAAGGCGGCGCTGCAGAGTCGAGAACTGGATGCTCTTTTGATACAGAAACTAATGGAACTGGAGACCTTCTTTGCCAAGGAAGAAGAGCAGGAGTGATCATCTGGTTTTTAAGACGCAGTTTGGTTTGGGGATCTTAATTTTAGTTTTTCTGGGCCTCTTTGGAAGAGGTTACCTAATTTTACCCTACCACCCAAACCATTCAAATTATAGTCCATGGATTTTTACCTATTTCAAGGTGCAACCTTTTAAGGAACTGGTAAAGGAGGGTCTTCTTCTGCTGAGTATAAAACCTCAGGAATGCTCCCTTTCTCCTGGAAATGGTCCTGAGTGACATCTGGCCACCTCCTCCCACTCTCTGCCACCCACAGGAGGAAGATGCAGCGTCCCTTCAGTAACACTAGGATTCCAAGGACTCACAGCGTTTGCACGTCCCTGTGAAAGTTGCGCGTTGTTTACGGTGGTGCTAGACCAAGATTATTTAGATAGAGACGTGGCCTAGGGAGGGGGACCTGGCGTCCTGTCCTGTGGTGTTTTCTAATCCTTTGTGAGTCTGCCCAGAATGGTTGCGTGTGTGTGTGCGTACGTGTGTGTGTGTGTCTTTTTCCCATCATTTCCTCCCCTCTGTGACTGTGGGTCACTAGTGCCAGAGGAGCCCAGCCAGGCCCCATTCGAAGTAAGTTGCACTTTTTAATGTTGTGATGTTGATTATTTTCGTTTGTTTTATTTCTTTTTTTTTTTTTTTTGTATTACTGCTGCATGTTTGGAGCCTTTAAATGTGATTTTAAAACAATTTTTTTTTAAGATATCAAGGAGAAAGTTAATATCTGTCTTAAGAATATACAATAGGCATTTGACCCAGTTTATCGGTGCATGGTATGGGACAATGAAGAGACCATCTCACATGATTCAAACAGTCTCCTTCCCATCTCCAGCTTTTAGTGTAATGCCATAGAGGGAGCACTTTTTTCATCTGGGTTCTCATTTTTGCCCACTAAGGACATGTGTTTATCCTAACGATAGACATAAGAGCAGGTTGCTCTCCCAGTCATTACAAAGTTTGGGCAAGGTCTTAATGGTTTTATCTGAAGTGGTGGTACAACAGCTTGGGTCATTATAAAGTCCAGCCTAGGTGCTGCAGCTGTCAGAGTGACCTGCTTGGAGAGTGGAGAGAGGAGGCGCCCTTTTTGAAACCCAGCGAGGCATTCATGTGATGGATCGTGAGATATCCACGGCCAGCCCTCTCTCAGGGCACCGAGCTGTACTCTGGGCTCCTGTGTCAAGTCTACTGGAAACTTCGTAGAATGCCAGAGTTTGCTGAGTTTCTTCGTTTCTCCCTGCAGGAGCTTGTGGGCAGAAGGATGCTGTGTGGGTCAGGAGGCCCAGAGGTTTCATTCCTTTCCCACTTAATCCCTGTGTGTTCTCACCTGCTTCCCGTCCTCTCCTTCCTTCCCTATGTTCTATCTTTTTCTTTCTCTCGAAACAAGAGTTCAGAGAATTAACATTCCTTGGCTGGTGAGTGGAATACTAAACCCAGCTTCAGGACACTGGCCACCTTCCATCCTCCTAGGAGCCACGGCGGTGACGCAGCCACCTGTGGGGACTGTCAAAGCTCCAGAGACATTTTCAAGTCAGTCTGTTAGAGAAGAGTGAGTGGTACTGTCCTGGACTGTGTCTCCTTGGTTCTTTTGTTTCCCTATTTGTTAGTGGGTGGGGAGCTAGGGTGGGGTGGGGAGTCTCTATGTGCCTTTCCTTTGCAGGTTGACAGTCTATGCCACACTGGAGCAGAAACACTGACATGAGCAAGAAAAACCAAGTGCCACAGCCTATCTTCTAGGCCCCCTGCCTCAGACATAGCGTTTAGTCAGTGATACACACACCTGGTCATCTACGGAGGCTTCTAAGCCATGGCCAAATAGCATTAAAAGAGAGCCAAGTTTCCACACTGGTTCTGAATGACACGAACCAGATTCTGCTGTTCTACATCCACTTTGCCCAGACTGTATAGACGCGACCTGTATTTCACCTCAATACCTCTCCCTTCCTGGGACAGGGTCCTTAGACACTAAATGTTCCTGTCTTTGCTTAAGGGAGTGGGATAAGTCATACCTTATGTCCCTGCATAAACATTTTTAGGGAACTCCTAGACAGTTTGCAGACTCCTGGTGAATCAGCAGAGCTGTTCTAGCTCTGTCGGCAGCATAGATGAGTCAGCAGCGGCTGCCGTGGCATCCCCAGACTGAAGCTCAGATGTGTTCTGCTGTAGTATTACCAGTATTATGGAGATACAATTTCAAGTTTGCCCGTTGCAGGCATGGTACTTGCAAGGTCGAGGAGCAGTGAAAGTACTGGTGAAAGTGGAGACCTGGGCTTCTCCTTGTCTTGGGACCAGAAGGGAAAGTCTTCTCTGAGGCCAAACCTTCCCGTCCTTGAAATTCTTGGCCTGCCCTCTGGCTCACACCCTTCTCCTGCTTCCGCAGTTAAGAAAGGGGCCCCCAATGCAAGCTTGAAATTGCTTATCTGAGGGTGATACATCAGGTTTTAGCTGTGCTCAGCCACATCTGTCTTACCCATTTTCCTAGCCATGGCCTAGCCAGCTGCAGCGCTGTCCGTGGTCCTTGAAGCCTGTGGTGCTGGTCCACGGTGGGCGGTGGTAGTTAGCGCTGGCAGGCCACCTGCCTGGAGCTGCAGGAGATCTGCTGCTGGGGTGGGAGTTGGTACAATTTCTGAGTATGGGGACTTCCCACTGCTAAGGGTGAGAAGTTGTAGTTAACTGTAACTTACTCAACTGTAACTCAAATACAGACATTTAGTGTTCTTAATATGGGGAAGAGAGGAGAAATCTCAGGTCCAATCAGGGTTTTGCCCATCAGCTTTTCACTGAAACTTTTAAGAGGTTTTTTCATCTTTCAGTTTAGAGCTGCATTTGCACCATCCCCCACCTTCCCTTCCGCTTTTCTTTTGGTCTCCTTTCCAACTTCATTTCTTCATTAGTTTAAACGTACCTCATCAGCTATTAAAGCAGATTGTGTCGTTCCCCCCCCCCTTTTTTTTTTTACTGACCTTACTCATAAGAGCTACAGTTGAGGGAAGTGCAGTCGAAAGACATGTAGCGTTTGCCTTACTTGGAGCCTGAAGAGCTCAGAAACTCATGCTGTGAATCCCAAAACTCAGCGCTCCTCCAAGAGCTGTGAAAATCATGACACTTTGTCACAATTTTGCCTGAAGGGGTCTTTTGCGCAGGCACCAGAGCTAAACTGAGGTAAATTCCAGCTCTACCCTCTGGGCATAGCCTTCCCCACACAACTCACTCTCCACCTGCCAGGCCAGGAGCAGCGCAGAGTGTGCAGGACTGGGCCGCAGGTCCAGGGCTCTGGTGCAGCCTGGGGGAACGCAGGGCCAGCCTTCCGTCTCCAGGCAGGGATTCCATCTCACAATACCGTGTACATTAAGACCCACGAAAGACCAACTTTTAGGCGGCGATCCTCTTCTCCCATTAGGGGGAAAGTACGCAGTTGGTGCTTTCTTTAATTCCCTTATTTTGTTTTGTTTCTGTAAGCTTTTCCCCTGGTATCATGGAAAGGACCTCTTCAACATCACTTTGTGGGTGGCTGTATCCAAAGTCAAAATAATTGACCAGAGGTGTGGAGATCCTTACCTGGAGTCACGCAAGGGAAGGGTTCCTCACCACAACTGAACTTCCTATGTAAAAAGCTAGCTGGGGAAGAAGGCTGAATTTATTCAAATCAAATTAATGTTACTCTCTAGCCACAAATTGAGCAGCAAAAGGCTATTTTGACTGTAAAGTGAGGGTCCCCGTGCAGCCGGCCATCGGACACAGCACACTCTCAGATTTGATGCTTGTTCTCTGTGTGTCTTCATGAGCCCCTCTCTGGTGCTGAATTGGATTTGAATTCTTGGCGAGAGGCCTCAGCATCTCCTTGGGCTGGTCTGGGCCAGTAAATAGCCGCCTGAAGTGTTTATATATTATCATGGTCAATAGTTCAGTGAGATTTGTACATTTTTGGTAACATTGGCATACATGATGCCCCTGCAGTTCCTTTTCTGTTTGGTAGTTTGTGACTCTAAAATCCCACTGTTATGTGTGTTAATTTATGAAAATAAATTTTTTTTTGAAAACCTTTCAAATAACTCGACTTTTATTCTTCTGACTAGTAATAAGTTGAAGTCACAAAGTTATTTTTAACGGACATTCCAGAGATAGTTTATAAGCAAGTACTATTTCCAAAGTGACCGCCATCTCCTGAGGGCTGTCCTGTACTAAGAACACATTTAGCATTCCACCTTTCGGTTACCCCTATAAGCCTCTTTTTTTTTTTAAGATTTATTTATACATACAAGCTGGGGTACAGGTCAGAGGCGTGGGGTGGCGAGAGGGTTCACCAGAGACAGAGTGGGGAGCAGAACAGGCAGATCAGAAATACACTGCTGAGGGGAGCAGCGGGCGAGGCAGGAGAGGTCTGCCGCACCCCGGCCGGGTATTGAACTCACATCGCGAGCTGTCGACAGCTCCACAGCGCAGCACTCAACCGCTGTGCCACCAGGGAGGCCCCCTATAAGCCTCTTTAATTTAAAAAGGGGTGCTTTTAAAATTTACCCAGTGGTGTCAGCTCATCTCTTGTAGGGGAAATTTGATGTTTGGAAACAGCCAAAACTCATTAAGTTCCAAGTCATATTCAATAAGTTGAGTGGGTTGCCAAGCAAGGATTTTTTTTTTCCCCCGGAGTATGGGTCTCAGGTTGGGGGGGCGGGTGAGAGGATTCACCAGAGAGAGTGGGGAGCAAAAGAGGCAGATCTACTGAAATACACTGCTGAGGGGACCAGCAGGCAAGACAGGAGAGGTCTGCTGTGCCATATGTGGGTTAGCTCCCTGTCTGGGATCAAACAGGTTGTTGAGGTGATAGTGCTGAGATGTAACTATTAGGAAATCAGGGAGGCCCAGTGAGCAAGGATTTTAGGTGAGGTTTTTAAATAGTGTGACTTTTCTCATGATCGGGACAAAAAGTGGTGTGTCTTTAGATTGAGATATATTTCAAATATTAGCACCATGTTTGGAACAAGTTACAATAGCTTGCTGAGAAGACTACTTCGTATGGAGTGTATTCATTCAGTTTTTGAAAGGTCTCTATCACATTCCCTTCCCAGTTATATACTAGGTTCAGCTGTGACTTTAGATTCTCAGCTCTCACCAACTGAACCTATTGAGAACCACTGAAAACATGGCACGCTGACACCACACGGGTGTGGTCCAGAAAGAAACACGATTCCTTTATGTTCTTTCTCTGTACAGGGAAAGAGTAGAGCCCAGTTGCCATTCTTGAACTACAGTCGAGAATTGTGTCCAGGTAATCTTTCACATGCGGAAAGCATTCTGCCTGACAACTGTTTCTGCTTATTAGGTTACACCATTACTTGGAGGAGAATAAATAAAATTAGTCTTTATTTAGAGGGAAACGTGTCACTTTCGGCAGTGTTTTTTCTAGCATGTACCATCACCAAATTTTTGTATTGGTAGGATCACCTGAAAATCAGAGCACTGACTTAAGAATCTTCTATGGTATCCTGCCCTCTTCCAGTGATGGAGACTGGTTTCTG
This sequence comes from Scalopus aquaticus, assembly GCA_004024925.1. NCBI lineage: Eukaryota > Metazoa > Chordata > Mammalia > Eulipotyphla > Talpidae > Scalopus > Scalopus aquaticus. Next base: position 76,603 of record PVIJ01004201.1, on the reverse strand, counting down.
CAGTTCCTTTTGGGATTTCTCTTTTTTTTTTTTTTTCCAAGATTTTTTGTTTATACATACAAGCTGGGGTACAGGCCAGAGGTATGGGGCGGGGAGAGGGTTCACCAGAGACAGAGTGGGGAGCAGAACAGGCAGATCAGAAGTACACTGCTGAGGGGAGCAGCGGGCAAGGCAGAGAGGTCTGCTGCGCCATGTGGGATTCTCCCCGGCCGGGCGTCGAACTCGCATCGCCGCTGCCAACAGCTCCAAAGCGCAGCTCTTAACCACTGCGCCATCAGGGAGGCCCCTGGGATTTCTCTTGAGAAGAGTTGTAGAAAATTCTTAATTTCTTCAAGCAACTTCCAGGTCTGGGTGAGACTTTTGTCACATCTATTTTCAAGGCTCCAGGGCCTCGCTGCTGCTTCTCAGATGGTAGCTTTCCTTCACCTTTCACTGAGGAGATAGACCTTTATTTTATTTATTTATTTTTTTTTAAGATTTATTTTTTTATTTATACATACAAGCTGGGGTACAGGCCAGAGGCGTGGGGCAGCGAGAGGGTTCACCAGAGACAGAGTGGGGAGCAGAACAGGCAGATCAGAAACACACCGCTGAGGGGAGCAGCGGACGAGGCAGGAGAGGTCTGCCGCACCATGTGGGATTCTCCCCGGCCGGGCGTCGAACTCGCGTCGTCGCTGCTGCCGACAGCTCCACAGCGCAACGCTTAGCCGCTGCGCCACCGGGGAGGCCCTTTATTTTATTTTTTAAAGATTTATTTATGCATACAAGCTGGGGTACAGGTCAGAGGTGTGGGGCGGCAAGAGGGTTCGCCAGAGACAGAGTGGGGAGCAGAACAGGCAGATTGACCAAAACGTTGCTGAGGGGAGCAGTGGGAGAGGCAGGAGAGGTCTGCCAGAGCCTGGTGGGAATCTCCCCTGCTGGGCATGGAACGTGCTTTGTTGCTGCTGACAGCTCCACAGCAGGGCAGAGTTTAACACTTTGTGTGCTGGTGCCCTTTGCATTTACCAGTCCTTGGGGCCAGCCATTTCTGTGCCACCGCATGAATGGTATAAGCATTCAATAAAACACAACTCCTGAACTACTGGATATTAAAAAAACTGTAATATCTCTCATAAAACACCTTACACTTTCACCAAAACAATGTGTAAAGCTTCTAGACTATGATCCAAGAAATAGCTCCTAATAGATCCAAATAAATCCACCGTGGCGTGAAAAACGTGAGCGGCCACCTGATACTGGTGACAAAAACACGTACTAATACGTGAGCGGACCACAAAGTGTTAACCACTGCGCCACCAGGGAGGCCCTATTTTTATTTTTTTAAGATTGATTGATTTATGCATACAACAGCGGTGGTGTGGGCCAGATATGTAGCAGGGGGGTGAGAGGATTCACCAGAGACAGTGGGAAGCAGAACAGGCAGGTCTATTGAAATACACTTCTGAGGGGAGCAGCGGGTGAGACAGGAGAGGTCTGCTGTGCCACGTGGGTCAGCTCCCTGGCTCGGGATCTTGAACTTGGGCCTTAGCAGTGATAGAATGATAGTGCTGAGACTTAACCCCTAGGTCACCAGGGAGGCCCCACATAGACCTTTGCAGTTCCCTGAACAGACCAAGCTGTGCTCCCAACTTAACCATACGTTCACTTGCTGTCCCCTGTGCCCAGAATGCTCTTTTCCAACATTTCTACAGGGTTCTCTCAAGCATTTTATTTTTTTTTTCATTTTTTTTTTAAGATTTTTTATTTTATTTATACATACAAGCTGGGGTACAGGCCAGAGGCGTGGGGCGGCGAGAGGGTTCACCAGAGACAGAGTGGGGAGCAGAACAGGCAGATCAGAAGTACACTGCTGAGGGGAGCAGCGGGCGAGGCAGGAGAGGTCTGCCCCACCATGTGGGATTCTCCCTGGCTGGGCATCGAACTCACGTCGTTGCTGCCGACAGCTCCACAGCACAGCGCTCAACCGTTGTGCCACTGGGGAGGCCCTCTCTCAAGCATTTTATTCAAATATTTGTCTTAACCAGATCACCAGTCGCAAAGGATAGCCCCCTCCCATCCCATATCTTCTTTAAAAATCTCTATATTTTATAGTACTTACCGCCACCCTGCATCCATTCATCACTACTTTTTGAATGTTCCTTGAGGTCAGGGACTTTGTTTTACTCTGGTCTGTCCTGGCACTTTGGATACTTGAAAGAGTGCCTGATATATATGGTAGGAACTCAGTAAAGGATTCATGGATGAGTGAATGGCTGCTTCCATTCACAGACCTTGATGCTGCCTGACAGAGCTGCCAAGGTCCTCTTCATTCCACCAACTCAATATTTGAAGATCACCTAATTCTTTCTCCCTCTCCAATTACTCCTCAAGGGACCTGACTTGTGGCTCTCCAGATGGAAGGTAAAACTAGACTCGTGTCCAACTCAGGAAGCGGTTGTATCTCATGCCATTTGATTGACTGCAGCTTACAGGATGTGTTGGGCCAGTAGAGAAATTACCCACATCAGAGTTGGTGTCTGGTCTGATTGTCTACCTGGGAGACACGTAGTTACGGGCAGCCTAACCTGGAACCTGCATCCTTCCCCTGTCGTGTAAGGGGTGAAGGTGTGGATAGGTGTCATTTTATGAATTTTTCTCCCCTTCTGCATTTTTAATCTCAAGACTCTTGGAGATGGTGAAATGATCCCTGAAATAATGCAGACACGGGGTCAGATATTCAAAGGTTTTGCAGCAGTTGATGAGTTGGGGCTCTTGTGTCTTGCCTTTACTAAAGTCTGCTTTAAAAAAATATATTTATTTATGCATTGAAGAGCTGGGGTGTAGGCCAGAGCTGTGGGGCAGGGGAAGGGTGAGAGGATTCACCGGAGACAGAATGGGGAGCAGAACAGGCAGGTTGAAATACAAGGCTGAGGGGAGCAGCGGGCGAGTCAGAGAGGTCTGCTGTGCCCTGTGGGTCAGTTTCCTGGCTGGGGATCGAACTAATGCTGCAGTGGCTCTGGATAGGTCCATAGTGCTGTGACTTGACTTAACCCATTGTGCCACCAGGGAGGCCCAGAAAACTTTTTTTATTAAGTATCATGTATTTAATATGTGTCATTTGGCATATTGGTTATTTTTTTTAAGTTTTTTTATTTATCCATACAAGAACTGGGGTGTAGGCCAGAGGTGCAGGGCTGGGGGTGGTAAGAGTATTCACCAGAGACAGAGTGGGGAGCAGAACAGGCAGATCAACTGAAACACACTGCTGAGGGGAGCAGCAGGTGAGGCAGGAGAGATCTGCTGCACCATGTGGGAAGCTCCCTGGCCGGGGATCAAACTCATTCTGCAGTGTCTGCAGATAGCTTCATAGTGCTGAGATTTATCTCCTTGCATCACCAGGGAGGCCTCATATTGGTTATTTTCAATCAACATTTTGTTTCTGAGATTTACTCAGGTTTGTATACATGGATCTGTGTCATTTCTTTGCCATAAAGTGGACCACAATAGAAACGTAACTAGAGAATTTCTTCACCAATAGGGCTAAAGAGACAGAGTGCAGTATATTGGAGGAGGCCTGGAATTGTCTGGAGACCTGTTTCAGGAAGGGAAAACCTTCCTGAACTCCTCAAAACTGGGTTACTTTAGGAAAGAACTTGCTAATTAAGGACTGTGAACATAAACACATCATTAAAGCAAGGATGTCAAAGTCTTGATACCTTTTCTTGGCTTGGGAGAAAAAGAACTTCCGAAGAGGCCACACCCTCATTTAGCAATTGCCTCATTGCCTTGTGATGCTCCAGGTGGATTTGATGAAACAGGTGGCACATTTGTCAACTCCAAAACTCAGGGGACACTTTCTTTTAAAGAACTGACCATCTCGAGGGCCTCCCTGGTGGCACAACGGGTTGGGCACAGCACTGTGGAGCTGTCAGCAGCTGCGGTGTGAGTTTGATGCCTGGCCGGGGAGATTCCCACATGGCGAGGCAGGCTGTTCCTGCCTCACCCGCTGCTCCCCTCAGCAGTGTATTTCAGTAAACTCACCTGTTCTGCTCCCCACTCTGTGATGAATCCTCTCATCCCCTCACACCTCTGGCCTGTACCCCAGCTTGTATGCATAAATAAATAAAATCTTTAAAAAAAATAAATAAAAATAAAAATTAAAAAAATTAAAAAAAATAAAGAACTGACCATCTCGAGCCTCCCTGATGGCTGGGGTTAAAGTCTCAGCACTATCAAACTATTGCCAGCCACTGCAGCATGAATTAGATCTCCACAAAGGAGTTTACCCAGATGGCGCAGCAGACCTCTCCTGTCTCTCCCGCTACTCCCCTCAGCAGTGTATTTCAGTAGATCTGCCTGTTCTGCTCCCCACTCTGTCTCTGGTGAATCCACTCCCCGCACCTCTGGCCTAAACCCCAGTTCTTGTATGCATAAATAAATAAAAATAAGCCTTGGGCCTCCCTGGTGGCGCAGCGGTTAAGCGCTGCACTGTGGAGCTATTGGCAGTGGCAATGTGAGTTCAACACCCGGCCAGGGAGATTTCCACATGGCGCGGCAGACCTCTCCTGCCTTGCCAGCTGCTCCCCTCAGCAGTGTATTTCTGATCTGCCTGTTCTGCTCCCGCTCTGTATCTGGTGAACCCTCTCGCCACCCCATGCCTCTGGCCTGTACCCCAGCTTGTATGCATAAATAAATAAATCTTTAAAAATAAAAATAAATCTTATTTAAAATAATGAAATGACCATCTCAAAGTGTTAAGATACTTGATAAGATTATGACCAAAATAAAAATAGACAAGGAAAAATATTAAATGTATTTGAAGAATTCCTTTAGAATGAAAAAGACTTTAAGTTTGAATTATTCTTGCATTGTACATACAAAATCTAAATTAAAAGTGCATTTCAAGTGTGTGCTAATGAGCTATTACTGTGGTATTAGTGCATAACAGCCACCACAGTGGAGGACAACAGTGATGTATTCTTTTTTTAAAGATTTATTTATTTATGTGTACAAGAGCTGGGGTGTAGACCAGAAGTCGGGGGTGGTGAGAAGATTCACCAGAGACAGAACAGGTAGATTGACTGAAACACACTGCTGAGGCAAGCAGCAGGCGAGACAGGAGAGGTCTGCTTCGCCATGTGGGTCAGCTTCCTGGCTGGGGATGGAACTCATGCTGCAGTGGCTGGTGACAGCTTGATAGCCCTAAGACTTTTACCCCTGCACCACCAGGGAGGCCCTCTTATTACCTTTCTTTTATTTATTTATTTATTTATACATACAAGCTGGGGTACAGACCAGAGGCGTGGGGCGGTGAGAAGGTTCACCAGAAACAGAGTGGGGAGCAGAACAGGCAGATCAGAAATACACTGCTGAGGGGAGCAGCAGGCGAGGCAGGAGAGGTCTGGCGCACCATGTGGGATTCTCCCCGGCTGGGCGTCGAACTCGCTTCGCATGCTGTCGACAGCTCTAACAGCGCAGTGTTCAACAGCTGTGCCACCAGGGAGGCCCTCTTATTACCTTTCTTAATTGAAAGTCTGTTGTATTTGATATAAGTATAGCTGTTTCTGACTTATATTGTCTCTGTTAGTTTTCTGTTGAGGCCCTCAGTTGTATTTTTAAATTCAGTTAAAATATTTTTTTAAATCTTTCACTTCTCTTTGTAACTGCAACATATTTTCTTGGCCTTTATTCTGTTCCTGTTTTATATCATCCACAATTTTGGAGTTTTTTTTCTTGTTTGTTTGTTTTACTACCAGGACATTATTACCTCGAATTCTTCTTCAGGTATATACCACAGTTGTGCTGGATTGAGACTCCCCTCAGTACAAGTGGTATGTTCCCCTATCTCTTCCTTTTTCATTTTGATGTGTTTTAATAGGGACAGACCTTCAGCCTGCTGCCTTTGTACCTGTTGAAGTGACTGGAGAACTGATCCCAGCAAAGGGTAACAGATAAAAAGAACCCAGGGCAGTAGGGCACCAAAGGATCGTCTCTAGTGAGTATTAGGGATTCAAGCGTCCTGCTGTGCTGTGGGCATGAGAGTTGTGTGATGGGATCCACAGTGATCTCTTCTAGGTCAGCTCATCAGTCGTAAGTATCTTTTATAGCCTCATATCACCTTCCACTTCTAGGTTATGTCTGAGCACTAGATGCAGTGCTGGGATTGTAGTTGGTACAAGATCACAAGCCAGGGCCTCCCTGGTGGCGCAGCGATTAAGCGCTGTGCTGCCGAGCTGTAGGCAGCACTGACAGTGAGTTCGACGCCCAGCAGGGAGATTCCCGCATGGCGTGGCAAACCTCTGCCTAGCCCACTGCACCCCTCAGCAATGTATTTCCTTTGATCTGCGTGTTCTGCTCCCCACTCTGTTTCTGGTGAACCCTCTCACTGCCCCACTCCTCTGGCCTGTACCCCAGCTTGTATAAATTAATAAATAAATGAATGAATCTTTTTTTTTAATATTTATTTATTTATACATACAAGCTGGGGTACAGTCCAGAGGCGTGGGGCGGCGAGAGGGTTCACCAGAAACAGAGTGGGGAGCAGAACAGGCAGATCAGAAATACACTGCTGAGGGGAGCAGCGGGTGAGGCAGGAGAGGTCTGCCGCACCATGAGGGATTCTCCCTGGCTGGGCTTCGAACTCGCATCGCGAGCTGCCAGCAGCTCCACAGCGCAGCGCTCAACTGCCGCGCCACCAGGGAGGCCCAAATGAATGAATCTTTTTTAAACAAAAAAAAAAGATCACAAGCCAGAAGTTGTTCATTTTTATTTTCCAACAGACTTTTATCCTAAGGTATTTGTGCCTATAGTTAGTTAATGGGTGCTTGAACTCTGCTTAATTAAAGTGTTCATGTTTTTTAAAGATTTATTTATACATACAAGCTGGGGTGCAGGCCAGAGGTGTGGGGCGGTGAGAGGGTTCACCAGAAACAAGAGTGGGGAGCAGAACAGGCAGATCAACAGAAATACACTGCTGAGGGGAGCAGAGGGCAAGGCAGGACAGGTCTGCTACACCATGTGGGAATCTCCCCGGCTGGGATCAAACTCACACCGAGCTGCAGACAGCTCCACAGTGCTGCGCTTAACCCATTGTGCCACCAGGGAATCCCATAAAGTGTTCATTTTTTATCTTAATTTTAGTCAGAGGTAAGGTGGGTGGGCAGTGGTGGTGGCAGATGTTATGAATATCCCAGCATTGAGTTTCAAGTAGTGGCCTCCTCTTTGAGGAGATACAGTTGATCTGATCTGGTTCTCTCTGCCAGTTTGGATTCCAGCTGGTTTATTTTGGAAGCATCAGTCAGTATTTATCACTCTTTACCTTCCATCCTATAGTTCTCCAATAGTACACCACCTGTTCCGGATGCCAGCTCTATGTACCCTTTTCCCAGCATACTGTCTAGTCTTCAAAGCTCCTGATGTTGGCATGTCCCTGGTCTCCAAAGCTCCTCTTGTTGGCATGTGCTTCTGTGGAGGATTCTAGGCAGCAGCCTCACCTCACCCCCTTCAAGGGTTGTACCGCCTTGGTATTGTTACAGGGCAGGGAGAGGGGCACCCCCGAAACCCCAAATCTGCCCTGTTCTAAGTGGGTTCTGCCATCCACCGCATCAATACAAAACATACAGGACCTTTTGTGCAAAGAAACTTTAGTACAATTAGAGAAGACAGAGAAGACAAAGTATATAGCATCTAAGTCAAGCACCCAATGTTATCCAACCCCTCGTGGGTACAAGTCCACCCAAACGGGACTGGCCCAAAGCAAGTCCCGAAAGCCTGCCACAAGTCTAGAACAGCTTTTGGCAGGGACCCACACATAAGGGTCAGAAATAGCCAGACAATTCTGGGAGGAACCAAAATACCTTTCAGCAGGGACCCATGCAAAAGGGTCAGAAAGAGACAATTGTGAGAGGAACAGAACAAAATGAAAACCAAAATCAACACAGCCATCATTGACTTCCCCACGCATCTCTCACCCATACCTGTTTCAATCAGTCCAGGCCAGTGCAGCTTCTTTACTACTTTACTCCTTCTCTGCTCCTTGGGCCTCTTCTGGCTTTCCATTCTTCTTCCGTCTCCTCCTGTCTTCTATCTGTGTGTTCTGTCTCCTTTGTGTGTCTCTGTGTCTCTTCTCAAGCTTCTTATATCCTGCTCAGTTCCACCCTACCTTGGGTGGGACTGGGAACCTGGGACACACCCTTTCTCCTGGGGACCACCCTGTTACAGTATCACTGTAAACACAGTTAAAGTTTTTTCCTGCCGCATTCTTCTGGACCATTACCCCTAGTGTGTACTGCAGTAGTCTGTTTTTTTTTTTTTTCCTTTAGGGATTATTAGCTTTATTCTGCTACAATCTGGTTGTGAGTATATGGAGGAGGCCAGCCTTGTATCTTCACTCTGCCGACATTGTGCTAGACTACTTCCATCCATTCTGCACTTGACTTTGAAATGCCCCTCCTCCCCTCAGTTTTGCGTTACTACTCTCAATTGAACAGTAAAACCAATTCTCTACTTCTTTTTCCCCTCAGACTTTCGAAAGCCAAACAGGGAAGTGTTTTTCTTCTAATACAAAACCTGATGCCTGTTACGCTCCTTTATGAGCTGGTTATGCCATACTTGAGCTTAAATAACCACACAGAAATAATTGCAAGCATCAGATAATACATCCTTCCTGTGTCAAACGTCTGATGTCGACAGTAATGATTAACAGATTAGGGAAGGAAAGAGTGGAGCTGTGGTCTTTCAGTTTAGGACACAAATTCTCGGCAAAGGACTTAAAAGGAAAAGAGTTTAGCTCATGGTTTTCGAGTCAGATATGTATGCTCAAATTCTGACTTCTATTTTACAACTGCATGCTTTTGTGCACTTTTTTTGGAAGGATTTTTTTTATTTATGCATACAAGAACGGGGATATAGGCCAGACGTGCTGGGGGTGAGAGGATTCACCAGAGACAGAATGGGGAGCAGAACAGGCAGATTTACTGAAATACACTGCTGAGGGGAGCAGCCCATGAGGCAGGAGAGGTCTGTTGCTCCATGGCGGTCAACTCCCTGGCCAGGAATCGAACTCACGCCACATTGGTTGGCAATAGCTTTATAGTTGGAGTCCCGTCTCTGCTACTAGTTGGCTGTATTAAATGGATATTTCTTTCCCCTCTATGAATTAGCTCACTTGACGCATTCGAGGACCTTGGGTGACTCGGGTTTTCTAGGCACAAGCGGAAACGCACGCCAGAAGCACATACTGGTCAGGGTGCACCCAGTCAGTCCCATTTTCTGCCCAGAAGGACCCTCCACCTCCCGCACTTGCCCAATCGGATTCCCAAGGTACCACAGAACCAGGAGGTGGGCGGGGACGCACCGAAGGAGCGGGCTCCGCCCACAGTACCTGCGTTCCTCATTGGCTCCGTAAGCTCTGGGTTATGACGCCACACGCGTGCGCCCCGCGTGTAAAAGGGGGCGTGCTCCGCCCCAAAAGAGGAGGCAAGATGGCGGCGTCCGTAGGCCAGAGGTGTTTGAGGTGCCTGCGCGGGGCTAGGGCGCGGAGCAGGTACGGCCACGCGTGGAGTTTTCCTTTGGGTGGGGGCGGCCGAGGCCAAACCCGGGGCTAGAGAGAGAAATCGTTTCTCCGTCGCACACTTGCCCTGAGGAGAGCTGTGTTGGAGACAGAGTCATCTTCATTTCGAACTCCGAACCAGGTGCGGCTACCGCCGCGTAGAAAAGTCCAGGCTTAGGTAAGAGTCTGGTCAGACTGAGCGCTCTCTTTGCCCTTCCTAGCTCCGAGGGAAGTGCTAAAGCACAGGGGCTCAGAAAACCAGATGGAATAGGCTACGTTGCAAGCCCCGTCCCCGCCCCGAACAGGGCTGGACGCCTTGTTCTCAGGGATTTGTGTTCCTGGAAGGGGCAGTGTGATGTGGGAAGAGCACTGGAATGGCAGTCTGGCGACTTTCATTTCGGAGTCTTGCTCTTTGAAAGTAGGGGTTTGGAGCCGGTGATTTCAAAATAATCTTGCGGAATTGGGTCACGGCTACTCTGGTGATTCCCAATTCTTAGGTTCTTAGAGCTGAAAGAGAGCTGAGGGGTCATGTAAGTCTAGCTTTTTGGAGTTGGAAAAATTGAGGCTTGCTCAATTTAACCCAGCCAGTTGGTAGCAGAGCTAAGGCTGGAATTCCTTTCTCATGCCAGTCAGCTCTTTTACCCCAGGGCAGTCTACCTTGAGGACATTTATTATTTAAAGATAGCTTGGGAATGTTTGGACTTTAGGAAAATGGATTGAGTGTTGGGTATCTTTGATGCGGAGTCAGCTGCTCAGTGTCATTTCAAAGAACTAAGGCTAACGAGATGCAAGGGTACGTTGTGATTTTATTTTGCTAGTGTTGACCAAAATTTACGCTGTAACTGTGAGGGGCTTACTGTAATTTTGGGAAGTAAAAAGGACACTGGATTATCTTCATTCTCCACCATTAGCTATAGAATTGGGGTAGCTCTCCCAAGAGGGGCTCTGTAATGTGGTGATAATAACTATTAGGGTTTGGACAGGAGGGTCTCTGTGGCTTCTATGTTATTACTGGCTGTGCTGTTTATGAATCAGCCAAGAATTCATCTAAATTGTGTCATAAGTTGGAAAGACTGAAAAGTAACATTCCTAAAATATTTTTTAAGTGATGGTGAGGAGGATGTTTTCGTGCACCATCATAAAAGGGGGAGAGAAAAGGTCCTATTTTAGTACCAGGGTAGGTAGATAAAACTAAATTTAGGTGCGTGGTTTGGAGGCATAAACATTTGGGTACAATGAGAACTTTTAATTTTCTATCTCATACAGAAAGAAGATAGAAACTTCATTTATTTGCAGAAAGCCCAAAATATCACATTTTCTTTCTTTTTTTTTTTTTAAAGATTTATTTATTTATACATACAAGCTGGGGTACAGGCCAGAGGCATGGGGCGGCGAGAGGGTTCACCAGAGACAAAGTGGGGAGCAGAACAGGCAGATCAGAAATACACTGCTGAGGGGAGCAGTGGGCGAGGCAGGAGAGGTCTGCCGCACCATGTGGGAGTCTCCCTGGCTGGGTGTTGAACTCGCATCGCGTGCTGCCGACAGCTCCACAGCCCAGTGCTTAACCGCTGCGCCACCAGGGAGGCCCAAAATATCACATTTTCATTAGCAGTGTCTGTGAGACATGAAGTTCTCGTTGCAGAGATGATTTTTAATGACGGGGTGATATGTGACAGGTGATGGAACAAAGAGAAATCAACATTTTGAGTGATAATTTAGGGCCATGTTTCCCAAATTTGTTCGATAAAAGAATGGGATAAATGTTTTAGAAACAGAATCCCAGATAGACCTCAAGTCTGATGTCCAGTTCACATTCAGTAGCAGTAGGTTGGGGCTCTGGCAGCTGTGTTGTTTTTTTAACGAGTGCCCCAAGTGATTCTTGGGTTTAGGCAAGTATGGACATAGCACCTGGGGAGTGGTTGCTTGTGTAAAGCTAGTAATCAGAAATATTTGACTCCCCTCCCACTGCAAACTACAGGAACCATGTGGGGAGGGGGAGAGGTAGGCGGGAGAAAGAGAGGAATGAAAAGATTCTTGAAATAGGCCTTGTGTTTAAAAATTTTATAATTTATTGGAGAGGAAATACTAGTAACTCCAAGGTAAGATGCGGAATTAGACCTTTAAGAGGTCTGCCATTTAATGTTTAAAACTTTCCCAACTTTGGAAGATAAGAGGGACATAACTGTAGTTACTGTTACCAGGCGCAATGTTAATAATGTTTTATAACAGTCAGCGTGAACTCTGGTCATAGACAATTGATATCAACATCCCAGTGTGCCACCTGAGTGTCAGTGCTGTTACTTTTAATAATAGTAATATGTAACTAAGGTGCCAGGCTTAGGGTTTTACATGATTGCATCCATACTCCTAATGAACTAAGTCTTGTTAAAGGTGGAGAAACTGAGGCTTAGAATTAAATTTCCCAATGTCACATAGCTAATAAGCGGCAGAAGCGGGATTTGAGGCACACATCAGACTTGATGCTTAAACGTGGGCTTTAATCACCTGCTTGCAGGATGCCCACGAGTTCACCTCGTGGCAGGGAGCGCTGATTTGCTTTTACTGTTCATTTCTCTGGGGTTTCGTCTCACTGAGAAGATAGGCAAAACCCTGTGTTATCAAAGGATAACAGGCAATAAATAAATAAGTGAACTTATAGTTGCAGGTAGTAGGAAGTGTAACAAAGGAAAACAAAGAAGGTAACTAAGGAGTTTCCTGAGGAGGAAACATGGCAAAGAACTGAATGGTGAAGGAGTGCGTCACCTGGAGGGGTGTGCCCAGTAGAGTAAACAGTACATGCTTTAATGTGAAAGGTGGTACAGGTGTGGTGGGTACAAGGCGCGTCAAGAGGAATGAGTGAGGAGCAGAGGGAAGGCAGCAGAGTCTGAGGTCGGCAGGTACCAATGAGGTCGATCACTGGCTGTTTTGTGGTGAGTAGAATATAGAGGGCCAGGCGTGGAATCAGGGAGAGCAGGCGCACAGTCGTCTGGCCAGTATCAGGTGGCTAGGGTGAGAGAAGGTGAGTGGTGGGCAAGATTGATCGGTTTTGAATGGAGAGTCTTGCCAGCGGATTGAATTCAGAGAGTGAAAAAGGATTTCAGGATGTGCCTTGGAGTTTTCACCTGTGCGGGTGGGTGACTGGCAGTATCTTTTTCTGACATGGCACATTAATTATAGTGACACTGCTTCTGTGATGGGTAAACCAGTGATTTAACAGTGTAAGAGTGTATGTCTTGCTCTCATGAAGCCCTCGTGGGTGCTCCTGATTGGCGGGACAGCGGTGATTCACGGACCCAGTCTCCAGCCATCTTTAACATATGTTTTTGCAATGTCTGCAAAAACTGAAAGGGGAAGTCTGTAGTAGATGCCTGGGAAGCCTGAATGGTTCTCACATTTGTAAGAGCTCGATTCCATGACCGCATCCTGCTGCAGGGGGTTCTGGGAAGAAAAGGAAGCTGATTTGGTAAACATCTGATTAACCTCTGGACAGCTCTGCGGGAGCAGCAAGTTGAGGGTGTAGGGTAAATGGAAGATTGGTCAGGCTTTTACACTTCTGGCCTCTGGCTATCACCTGCAGCCTTGATTGCGGGAGATGCTTGGGCTCGGGGCACGCATGTCTGATTGTGGACCCCTGGGGTATGGTGTGGGCATGTGTAAGTGGGCACACCTGCGACTGGAGTCTGAGGCCGTAAGGGTGGCGTCACTCAGACAGCTGTGGCGGAATGGCTGTGAGAGGACGGGACCACAGAACACCAGAGAGAGCCCAAAGAGAAAGAGTAAAGATTTGCTTCCCAGCCTCCTGGCCTGGCTTCCTGGCCTCTCCCTGCCTTGCCAGCCTGCGGGCTTGCCCCACAGGTGTAGTTGGTGTAGAAAGAGCATTAAAGCCTGAAAATAACCCACTGAGAGCTCCAGGACTCTCCTTTATCCATCTGCCCAAATCGATAGAGAACCTGCCCTGTGTGTTCTGCCGCAACAAAGGGGAACCAGGGAGTGTCAGGATTTCTGCTTTTGATGGTTTCAGCGTAAGATGACGCAAAGTGGGGACATGGGGTACCCAATTGGAAATATGGATCCGGAGGTCTGTGAAGGAGCAGTGAGGGACTGACTCATCAGGGTGCTGCTGTTTAGAGTAGTGGAAGTGGATCAGCATCTCTAAGGGGAGATAGACAGTGAAGTCGGAACCGTGGTCTGGCAGTACTTGGAAGTCAAGAAACAAAGGAGAATCCGCAAAGGAGATTGAGGAGCGCCCAGAGGGGTAGGAGGAAAGTTAGGGTCCCAGAAGCCAAGCGAGGAATGTGTTTCAAAAAGGAGAAGCCAAATGCTGCTGAGAGATCAGATAACATGAGGCCCAAGAAGTGTGTGTTGGTAGCATGGAGGATGTTGAAGACCTCGAAGGGGAGGTGTGATTGGAAGAAAAGCCTTGGTGCAGTGAGAGTAACAGTGGGAGGTGAAGAAGCAGTGACAGTGAACTTAGTTCTTTTTTAATAGCTTGTGATGAAAAGGAGCAGAAGAATGGGATGGGAACTAGAGAAGGATAGTTGGTCGGCAGCGTGCTGTGTGACATCAGAGAACAGACGGCATTTACATGGGGAGAGGAAAGCTCTGGTAGTACGAGACAAACAATGTAATCGGGCATTGCCAGCTATTTGTTTTAGGGCTGGAGCTGCAGCAGTGTATGAGAAAACCCAACTCTGCTTTCAGGCAGCAGAGAGGGAAGACCCCTGCCCAGAACCAGCTGCCTGAGTGCCATGCTTCCTGTGACAGTGGACAAACAATTACTCCCCATTTGTACCTCCCGCTGGCCCCCTCCGCCAGCCTATTCGGCAGTCTGCAGGTATTCATTAGCTGAGGGATTCAGCATTAATTCTGGAATACACGGTATAGCGGTGTACAAAACACAGCAGTGTACTCTTTAGTCTTTTTTTTATATACTTGTTCTAATTCTATTTGGAAAGCAGGACTTTAGACTTCTCGCTTTGGTATTAGGAGTATCCATTCTGAGGGAGGAGTGCTGCTCACTGGCCTTGAGGGGTGACAGTTAGCATGGTCCCCTGCTTTTTCTCTATATAGGTGTATTTGTCGGTGGGAAGATCAGGTTTATCACATTAGCTATATTTGTTTCATGCTGCAAGAGAATATTTTTATGTCAAAGACATTTCATGCAAAAAAAGAAAATGAAGCTTTCTAAATATTTATAATACATTAGTATTTCTTTCATAAAGGGTTCCCAGGGAAAAGAAATGTTTACTGACAAGAATACAGTTTCTTTATTGCAAGTCAATATTTGGGGAAACCAAAATGTTACCTGAATCGAAAGTGATGTTTGCCCTTTGGTTAACTTAAAATTTCATTGACGATTTACTTGCTGGCATATCCATTTATTGATACTGTTCAATTTCCCTGGGTGAAGAGGAGACAAGAGAAACTGGGTCAGAAATGTTATTTTCTTAGAGCTTGAAGCTATGAAAGTAATTGGTTATTTTTTTCAGGAACGTTTGAAACTTATTCTGTCAAAGTAATTTTTGTGACAAAAATAGGCACAAAAGATATTCAAAAATTCTAGATCAATTGGGCTGTCCATACTTGACATAGATTAGTTCAATACGGTTAGTTTCTGTAATTTGTTTTTCCAGAACAAACATTTAAAATGTATAATTTCCACCTCCTGAAATAGTAGATTCGTTAATGAGTCAGGGCTGGGTGTTTCAGCCTGTGTCAGCTCTTCTGTGGCGCAGGGACGTAGGACTGTGGGGAAGCACCAACGCTGTTGCTAATTGTGATCTTACGCTTACCTGAAAAAAATTACCTTTTTATTGCAAAGTAGTTTCACATTTACAGAAAAGTTATAAAAGTAGTACATAGGATTCTTCAATGTGCTTCACCCAGAATCACCAACTGTTGACTATTTGCTTTTTGGCATTCCCTCTCCCCCTCGCCCCTCCCTTTTCTCTCCCTTCTCTCTCACATATGTATTTTAATAATATATTTTTCTCTGAACACTTAATACCCCTGTACTTTTAAGCATCGCAGCCCTTTTCTTACAGGGACATTTTCTTACATAACTGCAGCACAATGGTCAAAACTAGGAAATTAACATTGACACAATACTGTATTCTAAATTTGCCAAATGACCCACTAATTTTTTTAATTTTAAGAAAAGCATTTTAATGGCTCGTTTTCCCTTGGTTATAGCTTCCTTCACTGTGAAAATCCTGCCCTCAACCATTTCCCACAACCCTTGCGGAAGCTGCCTCTCAGAGTCTTTTGCACAAGTAAGTAACAGTGGTGGCGGTGCCTTCTCTGTGCCTTCATTTGCCCATTGGTAAATTGGGATAAACATAACTCCTATGTGAGAATGAAGTGATGTGCTTTGAGAGCCTGCATGTAGCTATCACTGGGCAGTAGCTGGCTATTACCTCATCCTTTTTACTGACTGTGTAGTGCTCATCGTATGTCCCTACTGTTTGGTGAGACATTGAAGTAGTTTCTGATCCTTTTCTACTTCAGACAGTTCTGTAGTAACTTAATCTTTGGACAGCTTCAGGATAAATTTCCAGTGGTAGAATTGTTGAAGCAGAAGGTTTGTATATTTTATAAATTGATATTTAAGCCAAATTGCTCTTCAAAGAGGTCGTCCCAGTTCACACTCAGGAAGTACTCATGCATGTTATCAGTTTCCCACACATTCACCAACACTGTGGATTATGAACTTTTAAAACCTGTTAAGCAGCTATTTGAACCCATAAAAAGTGTGTGTGTTGTTGTTATTACCTAAATACCTTTCTATCATACTGCTATTTTTGACTGTCTAATAACAGTACTGTGGGAATCAAATGAGATGGTTAATGAGGACAAAAACAGTAGTTAATAGGAGCGCATCCGGGTGTTACTTATTTAGTGAGGAGCTGCTTGCTGGAACATGGAGGAATCACAGGAAGGATGACGGGGAGCCTCAGAAATAGGACCATACTTTTGGGTCTGCAGGAAAGCAACCACTATGCTTTTATGAAGGGACAGACCCAGCCTAGGTGGTTGGGAGAGGAGCACCCTCTGCTTCCTGTTGGAGAGTTAAGCAAGCCTTTGAGAATGGAAGACTGAGCCCTAACTGGAAGAAAGGCTGGCGGAGCAGAAAGCACGAAGTAGGTTGGGACTGATCAGTCTGGGGTGCAGTCAGTGCAGGGAGGATACACTAGTTCTTTCCTTACCAGATACTTCAGAAAGAGAAAAACAAAGCTTCTTGCCTTTTGACAAGTCTCTTTTGGTCAGAGGTACAATGTCTAGTTAAGTGGAAAGGTTCACTGGGAATAGATAAAAGGTGGGAGAGGTGTATGGTGTCCACACTTGTACATGCAAGAAACAGCAGTAACAAAAACGAGGGGTAGAGACAGTGATGGAGGAAGCAGGATGATTTCCTCTCATTGGAAGTCAAAGGCAGTACAAAGGCTGTGCTCTTTGGTTTTATACAGACTGATGAGAATTCAGATCTTGAAATCTTGAATGGATAACAGCTTTATGGTCATTTCATTTGCATATCATTAAACATGTCCTATTAAATATGCATTTCAGTGGTTTTAAGTATATTCACAGTCATAAAACCATCACCACTACTTTTAGAACATTTTCATTCCTTCTCTCCCCTTCTTCCCCCCCATAACAACACTTGACCCCTTAATTGGTCACTGCATTACTTCCTAACCCCCCACTGCTGGCAGCCACGAGTCTACTTCATATCTCTATCAGTTTTCTTGTACTGGACGAGTCATGTAAACGAAATTAGACAGTCGCATCCTTTGTGACTGGCTTCTTTCACATGTTTTCAAGGGTCATGTTGTAGCATGTGTCAGCACTTCCTTTTTATTATCAAATTATACCCTCTCGTGTGGATGTACTGCACCTTGTTTTTTCATTCATCAGTTAATGGACATTTGGATTATTACCATTTTTTGGCTATTATGAATAATGCTGGTATTGAAAATTCACGCCAAAGTTTTTGTGTAAATGTATGTTTTTAGTTCTCTTAGATATATACCTATGAGCAGAATTGTTGGACCATATGGCAGTGTCATGTTTAACAATTTAAGGAACTAACTGGTTTTCAAATTGGCTGCCCCAATTTATAATCCCAGCAGCGTGGTGTGAAGAGTCATACATCCTTGTGAATACTTGTCTTTTATTCTAACCATCCTAGTGGGTATGAAATCGTCTCGTTGTGGCCCTGATTTTCATTTCCCTGATTACTTGTGGTCTTTTACTGTTTACTAGGGCTGATGTAGCAAAATACCACAAACTGACTGGCTTAAACAGTAGAAATTAATTCTCTCATGGTTTGGAGAAGTCCTAGATCAAGGTGTCACAGATGTTTCCTGCTATGGGCTGTGAGATAGAATTTGTCCTATGTCTGACTTCTAATGTTTTGCTGGCAATCTTTGGCTTCCTTGGTCTTTAGAAACATTATTCTGATCTCTGCTTTCATCCTCATTTAGCATTCTGTGTGTCTGTGTCCACAACGAATTTTTCTATATGGAGAGTAGTTATACTGGATTAGGATCCATTGTAGTGACCTTATGTTAATTTTTTTTGAATGTACATACGAACTGGGGTGCAGGCCAGAGGTGCAGGGGGTGAGAAGATTCACAGAGACAGAGTGGGGAGCAGAACAGGGAGATATGAAATACTGAAATACACTGCTGAGGGGAGCAGCGGGTGAGACAGGAGAGCTCTGCTGCGCCATGTGGGAACCTCCCTGGCAGGGGATTGAACTTGTGCTGCAGTGGCTGCAGATAGTTTGATAGCACTGACTTTAACCCCTGCACCACCAGAGAGGCCCCTTATTTTAATTTGATTACCTCTCTAGAGACCTGATCTCCAAATAAGGTCATAGTCTCAGGTACAGTAGGGTTATTAGGACTTTACCATAAGAATTTAGGAGGGATACAGTTCAGCCTCTAACAGTTGAGCATCTGTTCATGTGCTTATTGGCCATTTCTATATCTTCTTTGGAGAAATGACTATTCAACTCCTTCATATACTTTTAAACTGGGTCATTGTCTTTTTATTGTTGAGTTATAAAAGCTTATGAGAGTTTGCATTTGCCAATACTAGTGTTCAGTCGGAATTGGACCTAGATGGTAAAAGTGCGATCAAAGTCGTGGGTTCAGTCCTGTGCCTGCTGGTGGCTGACTGGGCGACCTTGGTTAGTTTCCTGACCCCTTTGCGATTCATGTTTTCATCATAAATTCTGTCACTGTGTGATGGTCAGGGTGTGTTGTTTTCATAGGAAAGGTGTGTGCCTCTTACTTACTGGCACAATTTGGAGACAGGAGCATTTTAATAGTGACTCAAGGTTGCCCTGCCTGTCAGCAGATTCCTTCCGCTTACAGTCACCTTTACTGAGCGTTTCCAAGGTGCGCTGACGTTTCCCGACCCTCCTGTTGGTGGGTGTTTGCGCGACTCATCCCTGACCCTTCTCTCCAGCTCAACATTTATCTGTTTTTTGTTGCAGATGCCAGAAAAGTTCACACTGCCCCTGCTCGAACCTTGTTCATGCTGCGTCCCCTGCCCCTTCTGTTCGTGACTGGCAGTGGGTACGCAGGCTACCGGCAGTATGAGAAGTACAAGGAGCAAGAACTGGAGAAGCTGGGGCTGGAGATTCCACCCAAACTCGCCGGTCACTGGGAGGTAGGAATAAGGTGGAACTGCCTGGAGTTCTCACTCCGCGCAGCTGTCTGTCATTTTTTGAAATTGCCCCACAGTTGAAATGTTTGAAAGAGTGAATTGTGCTTTCATGGAGCTCATGTCTCCAAGTGACATTTTGGCCAGATACAGGGTACACACCTTCGGCTTGAATCAGGCTCTCCTGATTTACCTTTGGGTAGAAATTCCTGCTCTTGAAATCCTCAGAGTTCATGCTGGCATGCTGGCCTTTATGCCCTTCTCAGTCAGAGCGAGAAATGAAATGCTTGGGCTTTTGTGATGTGGATTAGTTCTCACCGGAAACCAGACTGAGATTATCAAATCCTTTATTGTTATTGCTTATAATGCGCCCCCATGGTGGGGGATGGGCATGGCCCGTAGAACTACACAGGCCGGGTGCATAGCCAAAGGTCTTATTCCTTCATGCTAGGGACACCACGCAACTCAGAGTAAACAGTCAGTAAATATGAAATTGAATAATAAGGTGTAAGTTTTAAAATGACCTTCTCGGGGCCTCCCTGGTAGCGCAGCGGTTAAGCGCTGTGCTGTGGAGCTGTCGGCAGCGGTGTCACGAGTTCGATGCCCGGCCAGGGAGATTCCCGCATGGTGCGGCAGACCCCTCCTGCCTCGCCCACTGTATTTCCAACTATCTGCCTGTTCTGCTCCCCACTCTGTCTCTGGTGATCCCTCTCGCCGCCCCACTCCTCTGGCCTGTACCCCAGCTTGTATGCATAAATAAATAACTCTTTTAAAAAAACTAAATAAAATGACCTTCTCAGTTAGGACTTTTTTTGGACACCATTTAACAAAATGCAAGAGGACAAATCCACTTTCATTTTTTGGCATTTCAGTACGTTTAAATCCTTGTGGGGGGGCCTCCCCGGTGGTGCAGCGGTTAAGCGCTGCGCTGTGGAGCTGTCGGCAGCGGTGACGCGAGTTCGACGCCCGGCCGGGGAGAATCCCACATGACCCAGCCAGGGAGAATCCCACATGGTGTGGCAGACCTCTCCTGCCTCGCCTGCTGCTCCCCTCAGCAGTGTAGTTCTGATCTGCCTGTTCTGCTACCCGCTCTGTCTCTGGTGAACCCTCTCGCCGCCTCACACCTCTGGCCTATACCCCAGCTTGTATGTATAAATAAAATAAATCTTAAAAAAAAAAATAAATAAATCCTTGTGGGCTACAGCATCGTGCTGATTCTGTGTCCTGTGGCCTTGGAAAGAAGGTTGCTTTGGAGTTTGGCCTGAACCACGCCGTTTCCCAGGGCACGAGTTGCCTTTCCTCAGATGACTCTAGTTTTATTCAGTTTGCCACGAGGAATACCTGTGCTGATGTTTGCTTTATGCATGGAAGCACATCTCTTGCCTAGTTTGCATTCAGTTTCATCTTGAGCATAAACACCTTCGATTCTAAAAAGAGCTGTGTGTTCCCTCTGGTTCTGGGGACCCCTCTTATAGCCAGCAAAAATGGCCTTCGACCACAGCCTTCCAGCATTATTTAGAAGTCCTGCTCCCAGCAGACCTTAGTTATTTGCCCCCCATGTTCAGCCTCAGTCATAATGAAAAATATGAAACATTGGTAGACCCTGATAGCCTGGGCAAAAGGGTGAAAATAGAGACTTTTTTTTAAGATTTATTTTTATTTATTTATGCATACAAGAATTGGGGTGTAGGCCAAGGGTACAGGGGGTGAAAGGATTCACCAGAGACAGAATGGGGAGTAGAACAGGCGGATCTACTGAAATACATTGCTAAGGGGACTGCAGGCGAGATAGAAGTCTGCTGCCCCATGTGGATCAGCTCCCTGGCTGGGGATCGAACTAGTGCAGCAGTGGCTGTGATAACTTCACAGTGCTGAGACTTAACCCCTGTGCCACCAGGGAGGCCTGAAAATAGAGACTTTATGTATTTGGACGGCTGCAATTTGGGTTTCCTCAGGAGCCACTCCATAGCATAGTTCAGCTGAATCCAATGGCCAGGTCCTTAGGGGAGCCCCAGCCATGTTCCCTGGTAGCTGTGTGACCCGGGGCACGTCTCTTTCCACCTGGTCCTCTGTGTTCTATCAAATAGCACATTGGATTGGAAAATGGCTTGATTTTCTTCCAGCTCCAACAGTTTATCTGGGAGTCTTTGTTGATGTTAACATTAAATGCTACATTATAGACTTCCTTCAAAACCCATTTTGAATTGTGCTTTAAATCCTCTTCCTCCAATGGAATCAATTCACTGTAAGGATTTCAGTTGAGATCCGACCACTCTGTGACTCAGTCTACAGATCCAGAGGTGACAATTTTCTAAGAAATACCTGTCTGAGTGCCACTGTGTCTACCCTTTGGCCTGTTTAGGACACGTGGGTTTTATAATAAAATATCTTAGACCAAGGGAAAAAAGGTTTTACACAGGCTTTTGGTGACGAGAGGCTGCATAGATGTGAGTCACACTCTCAGAGTATGCTGTACTCTTTCTATTTCCCACGACCTGTGACTACTATAAACATACCCTGGGCTTTCATACGAGTGAAGTACTTGTGAGACTGTGATTATATGCCCCCACTCAAGCCTTTCAGCCAAGGTGGCTTCTCTCTGACTTCAGCAATTTGTCAGACTGACTCACCCTGTGACAAGCTCACACACTGTCAGGAAATTCCTACCCATTTCAAAGATACCCCAAGAGGATTTAAATTTGAAAGAAATTTGCTGCTTCCAAAATCATCAGAGACATATATCAGTAGTTTTTAACTTCTATTTGAGTAGTTGGGATTACTGCCATATATGAATTAACACCTGACAGATGGTAGATCATAAAGAGGATAGGGTTGATCGATTTATAAATTCTAGAACATACAAATTCTGGACAGTGACAGGACACTGGAGCAGGGTGGCCTAGAGCAGCAGGAGATCTCAAGCTCCTTCTGGTAGAGAACTGGGCTTAAGTTAGATACTGTCTTTTGTTTGAGTAAAATGGCCACAGAGCCTGGATTTCTGAGTAGAACACCAACATTTCACATTCATGGAAATGTGAAGGGGAAGTGGTCTGCACTCAGTTGACCTGATAGGATTTCAGGAGGGAGAGTTCCCTCAGACCCTACTTAGTCACTATCATCTCATGAAAAAATGAGGGGAGAGTCTCCATCTGGCTGATTGACTGAATGGTTGGGGAACTTTAAAAATGGTAGGTCCTTTGATCTCACTCCAAGAGATTTAGAAAGTTTGGGCGTGGGTGACTCAAGAGCATTCCCCTAAGCGATTCTGAGGAGAAGCCAGATTTAGGAACAAAGGGAAAGATAAGCTCTAAGTTTCCCCCAGGGCTCTGTTTTTAAGTGGCAAATGAAAATTTCTGGTGGTGGTTTCTCAGCGAATAATTCTTGATTTCCTGAGATCAAGGCTGGCACTCGCAGAAGTGATGGAGAAAAAAAGGCTGGTATGGTTAACTGCTGAGATGAGCCGCTGGTGTCATTGGCATGCCAGTGTGTTGAGGTCATTGGACGATTCTTTGTCACCAAATGGCATCTTCTGGACTTTCAGGTTATAGACATGGGTCAAGGGCCAGCGGAGCCTTCCCCTCACATGAAACACTGATTCCTGTTAGCTCCTGCTGAGTTACCTGCAGGACGCCTTTGTTCCCTTTCTGTCTTGTAAACTTCTCTTATGCATGAGAAGCATTTGATTATCCTTCTTTATCAGACAGCTTAAGAGGATGGTGGTGATACCTTATGTTGGTCAGCTCACTGAGGTGAGCAGGGCAGATGTCAGAGCTATTTGACAAATGGAAAGCCTAGTTGGTAGCAGAGTCGGTTCCAGAATTTAGCTCTGGTGACACCAAATCCAATACATTGCTGGAAAGATGTACTCTTAGCACAGTTAGACTGTGATAGCAAGAGCTAACAGCAAGCTCCCTGCCTGTTACAGGCCAGGGAGAGGGGCACCCCAAAACCCCCAAACCTGCCCACTCTAAATAGGTTCTGCCATCCACTGCATCAAGACAAAACATGTAAGACCTTTAGTGGAAAGAAACTTTAATATAATTAGTGTGCAATACAGAAAAGACAGAGAATATAGTTTTTAAATCAAGTACCCAAGGTAACCCATCCCCTCGTGGGTAAAAATCCACCCAAATGAGATTGGCCCAAAGCAAGGCCCGAAAACCTGCCACAAATCTAAAGGACCTTCCAGCAGGGACCCATAAAAAAGGGTCAGAAACAGTCAGACAAGTCTGGGAGGAAAAGAGCAAAATCAAAATCAAGATCAAAGCTTCCGTTGTTGACCTCCCCACGGGTCTCTCGCCCACATCCGTTACAGTCAGTCCAGGACAGTGCAGTTTCTTTACGTGTCTCTCTGCTCCTTGGGCCTCTTCTGGCTTCCATCCTGCCTCCTTCCTTCTCCAGTCTCCTCTCTCTTTCTCTAGCTTCTTACCTCTCCTGCTCAGCTCCACCCTCCCTTGGGTGGGGCAGGGAACCTGGAACCTTCCCTTTTCCTGGAGACCACCCTGTTACATGCCCACCAGGCCTTGCTGTATGCATGAGGCACCTCCTTCTCTGATGACTCTGTTTAAGATGTGAAGTGAATTTGAGTATACTTGAAACGTTGTCTGTGATGCTGCAGATGAGCATTCATAGCTGCCTGCCCTGCCCCATAGTGATTTTGTTGGGGGAAAGGACGTCCTGAACAAACTCCACAGATAGGTTTTTACGGGCCCCTCCCCCACCTCAGCCCAGAGAGATCCAAGACACCAAGGACTGCAAATCCCATAATGTCATCATCACCAAAGGGAGGATGCTGGGAGCGGAGGGTGGAGTTAAGCAGCCAGGTTTTTTTTTTTTTTTTTAAAGAATTTTATTTATTTATGTATACAAGCTGGGGTACAGGCCAGAGGCATGGGGCGGCTAGAGGGTTCACCAGAGACAGAGCGGGGAGCAGAACAGGCAGATCAGAAATACACTGCTGAGGGGAGCAGCGGGCGAGGCAGGAGAGGTCTGCCGCACCAAGTGGGATTCTCCCTGGCTGGGCATCGAACCTGCATCACTCGCGGCCGACACCTCCACAGCGCAGCGCCCAACCGCTGCGCCACCGGGGAGGCCCCTAAGCAGCCATGTTTTGATATATAACCAGACATGTGGCCTTTGGGAGTCTCTTGGCTGTTTGCCGGATTTTGATGCACCGTTGGGATTCCAGCTCAGTGAAACTGGTAGGATGCACTCACCAATTTATTCTCTTTATTTCCCTTGAGTTGTTCTTTTTATTTTCCCTCCTTTCGTAAATAAACCCTTTACTAATTTTATTGTGTGTGCCTGCAGTTGAGTCTTATTATAAGTGCACAGGGAGGACCCACAGTCAGGCACCCCACTTTATATTGAGGCTGCCCTGTAACAATCTTAAAGAATTTATACCATATCTTTCCTTTATTTAAATAGGATTTTTTGGGGGGTAACAGTATATAAGGGTTCATGCTGGAAAATCTGTGCTGCCCAACTCACTGCAGGCTATACTTTGGGATGGGGGGAGAGGACAGCTCTTAGGAGGAGGAGGAAGAGGAGGGAGCATCAGATTATGCTCCCTTTTTATTTTATTTTTTTTTATTTTTTATTATTATTTTTTTTAAAGATTTATTTTTTTTATTTTTATTTTTTTTAGATTTATTTATTTATACATACAAGCTGGGGCACAGACGAGAGGCGTGGGGTGGCGAGAGGGTCCACCAGAGACAGAGCAGGGAGCAGATCAGAAATACACTGCTGAGGGGAGCAGCGGGCGAGGCAGGAGAGGTCTGCCGCACCATGTGGGACTCTCCCCGGCTGGGCGTCGAACTCGCATCGCTGCTACCAACAGCTCCACAGAGCAGCGCCCAACCGCTGCGCCACCAGGGAGGCCCTAAAGATTTATTTTTTATTTATACGTACAAGTTGGGGTACAGGCCAGAGGCGTGGGGCAGCGTGAGAGTTCACCAGAGACAGAGCGGGGAGCAGAACAGGCAGATCAGAAACACACTGCTGAGGGGAGCAGCGGGCGAGGCAGGAGAGGTCTGCCGCGCATGTGGGATTCTCCCCGGCTGGGCGTCGAACTCACGTCGCCGCTGCCAACAGCTCCACAGCGCAGCGCTCAACCGCTGCGCCACCGGGGAGGCCCGATTATGCTCCCTTTTTAAAAAAGATTTATTTATGCATACAAGAACTGGGGTGTAGGCCAGAGGTGTGGGGGGGTGGGCAGTGAGAGGATTCACCAGAGACAGAATGGGAAGTAGAACTGGCAGATCCACTGAAATACACTGCTGAGGGGAGCAGCAGGCAACACAGGAGAGGTCGCTGTGCCGTGTGGGAAGCTTCCTGGCCGGGGATTGAACTCAGACTGCAACATGATAGTGCTGAGATTTAGCCTCTAGGTCATCAGGGAGCCCCCGGGGGTATGAGACTTTAGACAGGAGGAAAGGAGACTGGACCATTGGCTGCCATCAGCTGTGTGACTGGGCAAGTTATTTAGCTAAGATTCATGTTCTTTTTATGCTAGAAAATAAAGCTCATGCAATTGGCTGAATAGAATGAAACCTGTGTGCTTGCTGCTGTGGCATGAAGGGGATTCTGTGACCTGCAACAAAGCAGCCTGTGCAGAGCTTTCCTTGCCTTTTTTTTTTTTTTAGATATGTATATATTCATTCATACAAGAGCTGTGGTGTAGGCCAGAGGTGTGTGTGTGGGGGGGAGGGGATGAAAGAAGATTTACCAGAGACAGAGGGGGGAGCAGAACAGGCAGATTGACAGAAATATACTGCTGAGGGGAGCAGCAGGCGAGATAGGAGAGGTCTGCTGTGCCATGTGGGAAGCTCCCTGGCTGGGATTGAACTCAGGCTGCTGTGGCTGCGCATAGCTTCATAGTGCTGAGACTTAATCCCTTGTGCCACCAGGGAGGCCCTCCTTGTCTCAGTTTTTAAATGGATGTTGCTGGTTTGTGTCTTGCCTTTACTACTTTGTTGCTCTGTGACGTTTTGCAGGGTTGTATGTAAGCATTTTCTTTTTAAAAAGATTTATTTATTTATTCATACAAGCTGGGGTACAGGCCAGAGGCGTTGTGCTGTGAGAGGGTTCACCAGAGACAGAGCAGGGAGTAGGACAGGCAGATTGATGAAAATACACTGCTGAGGGGAGCAGCGGGCGAGACAGGAAAGGTCTGCCGTGCCATGTGGGAATCTTCCCCGGCCAGGCGTCAAACTCATGTCGCTGCTGCCGACAGCTCCACAGTGCAGTGCTCAACTGCTGCGCCACCAGGGAGGCCCCATGACAGCATTTTTTCAATGGCTTTACCACCACTCTGGGTTCTGGCAGACCAGTGGCTGTGTCATCACAACTTATGTAGAACTCATCTTTGCACCCAGGCCTTTTTATCAGGGTGAATTGCTGTGTGAGAGGACAAGGACCCCTTTACAGTTTGTAGTATGCGTGTTCTGAAACTTTTTTTTTGGATTTATTTTATTTTTGCGTACAGGCTGGGGTGCAGGCCAGAGATATGAGGCGGTAAGAGGGTTCACCAGAGACAGAGTGGGGAGCAGAACAGGCAGATCGACCAAAATACACTGCTGAGGGGAGCAGCGGGTGAGGCAGGAGAGGTCTGTCGCGCCATGTGGGGATCTCCCTGGCTGGGCATTGAACCCGCACCGCAGCTGCCAACAGCTCCACAGCGCTGCTCTAACCCATTGCGCCACCAGGGAGGCCCTATTCTGAATCTCTTATGTCTATTGTGTAGAGTACACGAACCACATTGGATGTTACCCCAACAAGTATTGTCATCAAGGAACATGATCCCTTTATTCTTGAGTTAACTCATTTATTCTACAGATATTGCAGCTCCTTGGATATGCCAGGTCCTTTTGAGATGTGGGGATCCATTAGTGAATACAACCAGAGTTCCTGTCCTCAGAGAGCTCCCCTTTTTAGTGTGAGACAGACAGGAACAAGTGGACACGTAAGCATGTCAAGTAGTTGAAATGCTGTGAGGAAAAGTTAAACAGGTTAAGGGGTCCAGGTGTCTCAGCCTAGGGTAGAGCTGGGCAGAACGGAAGCAGTCAGAGCAGGAAGGCCTCGGGCCATGTGAGCAGGAGCTGTGGAGTAGAGGGGTGAGCCCCGATGGCGTCTGACCAGGCGCGAGGCGGGGGTGCCTGTTGGGGAAGAGCACAGGGCCCATGCGGCCGGGCTCGGCAGACAGAGGCGGGAGGCTGCAGCCCCAGCCGTGTTGGGCCTGTTCTTACGTGAGGTTTGAGTCATCTGGGTTGGGGTCAGCTTGCTGTGACTGCTGTTGAGCCAGACGGGGCAGCTGGGGCGGAGGCAAGAGACCTGGTGGGAGATGTCCTGGCAGAGAAGGTGATGGTGTAGACCGGTGGGAGTGGTGGAGGTGGGGGAGGGACTTGATTCTGGGGTGTTTTGAGGGCAGAGTGAAGAGGATGTGCTGAGGGATAGGATGGTACGGGGAGAGAAATGGAAAATGACTCATGATTTTGAAACTGCAAACCTGGGGGCTGTCATGTTTCATGGGTCATCACCTGTGGGCTCACTGGCTCAGGCGCAGAGTGCAAAAAGTGGGTTTGCTAGTGAAGAGGAAATGGGGAAAAGGCGTTTCCAAGGCCCCAGAAGGCCGGCTTTCTTACCCCAGAGATCCTGCAGCGCCCAGTAGCCCATGGCAAAAGCTGCGGTACAAGGTGGTGGTGTCCTTTTGACGAGAGTCTGGAGCTGGGACCATACCAATAAGTAGTGGACCAGGACACAGCTCTCGGCAGCTGGAGATCGTCACAGTGGCCCTGTAGAGGTAGTGCTGGAGCAGCAGCACCGGGAGGCCGTGCCGGATGTGCTGCAGGCAGGGCGGCCGTCAGGTGGTGGGGCTGGAAAGATCAGGAGTGGTGGAAACTCGTAGAGGTGGCGGGCACAGGTTAGCAGCACTGAGACCTTCGCTTCAAATTCACTCATTCAAGACCTTCACATCTGATCTCCATTTTGAACCACTGCCTAATTAATTACTGTCCCTGCCTGTGACTCCGCTTCCGTGTTACAGCTGACAGGTGCTGCTAACCTGCGCCCGGGACCTCTGAAAGAGCCGCACACTGGTGCCCAATCCTCTGGCACTGCCTCTGCAAGGGCTATCTGCCGCTGACTTGTGCCCAGCATTTCTAAAGAGTTGTAACACTGTGCCTGGTTCTCTACATCGCTGCCTGCTGACATGCTGACTTGCGCCCACCACCTCTACGAGTTTCCACCAACCTGATCTACTGAAACACACTGCTGAGGAGAGCAGCTGGCGAGATAGGAGAGGTCTGCACCATTTGGGTCAGCTCCCTGGCTCCGCTGACTTTTAACTCCTCTGCCTCCAGGAAGGCCCCCATTTCCAAGACTTGATTGATGTCTCTGTGAGCTCAAACTGATTGGTCCGTTTACAGAACCCCGTTGGTTTCAAAACTGAAACCTGCCCTGTGATGAGTTCAGCCGCCTCATGCTGGGGTGCAGTGAAGCCAGACAAGCTCTGCTGCACCTCTGATCCAGGAGCCACGGGGGTGGGGGGCGCCTCTTAAAATTGTTGAGTCCAGCAGGTGGAGGAGCCTAGTGGCTCTTCACTGAGAATTTGGGGAAAAATAAGAAACAGCAGGACTTAGTGTAGTTTGTAATTGGCTGTTCTTCAGAACGGGAGTTCGCTTCAACATGTTTCACACTTTCCCTGTGTTCAGTCTGGCTCCAAGTAGGTGTCCATGTGACACTTAGACTGAGCGGCGCAGCCCGGGGAACGCGTGCCCCTCCCCACACAGCCCAGCCCTGTCAGAGCAGGGCCTGCCCCTGCAGACGCCGGCATTCAGGGCAAGGGCGCTTCTCTTAGTTTTTGGAGAACTCACGATGCTCTGGACAGAGTCCCGAATTCATGGTCAGAGTATCTGTTCATTTGGGGTGCTCAGGCCTGGCTTTTGGCTTTAGGGAAGAGACTAGTTGACACAGGAACCTTTGACCAGAGGTTCTGAGTGAACCACACAGAGGGTGAAAGGCAGCGAGTGTAGCCATTATGTGTTTTGCATTTCTTTGGTGATTGTAATTTGACTTATTTACTTATTTATTATAATTTATTTTCTTACATCATTGTTTTCACTGCAGTTATAATTTTATTTTAGATTTTTAAAGAATTATTTATTTATGCATACAAGCTGGGGTATAGGCCAGAGGTGTGGGGGTGAGAGCATTCCCCAGAGACAGAGTGGGGAGCAGAACAGGCAGATCAACTGAAATGCCCTGCTGAGGGGAGTAGAGCGTGAGACAGGAGAGGTCTGCTGCGCCATGTGAGAAGCTCCCTGACCGGGGATCTAACTCGTGCTGCAGTGGGTGCTGCAGTGACTGCGGAGAGCCTCATGGTGCTGAGACTTAACCCCTTGCGCTACCGGGGAGGCCCTGAAGTTGTAATTTTAACTAGACTGCCCTTCCATCCCTACAAGTCAAAAAGAGGGAACAAAGCCTTCATCAGTACTTCTTAGTGAGAAGGATGGCAAGTGTGTAGCGCCTGTGACCCTGAAGCCACTGAGTTCCGTCAGGCATCAGGTTTGCTGAGGGAGTGCTCCATGCCTGGGGTTTCCTGTGAGCATCTGGGTGACTTCAGTTCCACGTGGGATGACGTCTAGTGACAGACTCCCCCCGTGCACTGGTGTTCCCGACCTGTCCTTCTTCCTTGCCTGCTAGACCAGAGGACGTGGGGTGGGAAAGCTGGCCTGGCAGCTGGTGGGCCCTTTTGGGGAAGAAGCAGTTCCACACTCCCCTCTGGCTCCTGCAAGCCTCGCCGGTCCTCTCGATGACTTTGTGGAGACCAGAAGGCCTGTGGCTGCGGAGCCAGCCGTGGTTGGTTCCTTCGCCTTTCCCACCGTGTGAAGGAAGGGCTCTCTGCCAAACAGCAGCACCAGCAGGAGCGGGGCATCGGCGCTGGATACAGCCGGGCTGAATGAGAAGAAATTGGTGGTTCAGTTCTGAGTTCTACGTGAGAGGCAGCCGCAGTGGTGCTGGGGCTCACAGAGGGGCAGCCCTGCTTGTTCTGCCTCATCTCAGCAGGAGCAGCTCTGGGGAGGGGCGAGGTCTGGGTTTGTCTCCTCAGTTATAGAATTTAGATAGTAGAATTTGGTTTTAGCCTGTTGTCCAGTTCTTCTGTTGTGAACACTTCTGAAGAGAGCAGAAAAGTTGAGAGAATAGTTACCCATTTGCACACCCCTCAACAGTTGTTCATAGTTTGTCATATCTGCTTTATCTGTGTGTATATTTTTATTTTTGTCTCTGAATCATTTGAAAGTACATTGCAGACATTGTATGTGGAGTTTCGTCCCTGTACCCCAGTGCACACGAGCCTAGCACTAGGGTGCTTCTGTGCTGTTTGGCCTGGCCCTGGGAGGTGGTGGCAAGGGCTGAGGTTTGGGAGCAGCTGTGTAGACAACAGGCCTGAGGGGCAGCTGGGTTTGCACCCCACTCTCCCCACCATAGTCTGTCTCTTTGGTTCTAACCTTAGTTTAGAATTAAAAAAAGAAAAACATATAGTGTGCCATTGCAGTTGATGAAAAGGAGACTAGAGACAGCCTGTCCCCGCCTCCATTCTCCAGCTTAACAAGTTGTACAGGACCCTGTGGTGGGCCCTGTGTCCGAGTTCCTGTACACCCCTGTCTGGGGCGCCAAGGACCCCCACTCCGCATGCTCCTTTGTGACCATGACCTTGGACATGATTCAACATTTTTAAACTTGATGTAGTTATGAAAGCTTTTTTATTCTCATCTATAAACAGAAAAAGTTACTAAATGAGAATGATGTATTACATACCTGGTCTCCTGCTGGCCAGGGGTAGTGACTTAGTAAGTGCCATTTTACTTCTTCCCTAGTAGGTGTTGAGGAAGCAGCTTTGGAGGCCTCAGAAGGCAGGCGGGGAGGGTGTGAAGAGGGGGCATGGCACCAAGAACAGTGGCAGCCACACCCCTAGGTGACTCAGACTGTGCTGAGTGTCGCCAGACCCCAGGTCCCTAATCTGTCTCCTCAACCTAGGCACTACCTGTGCCACCCAGGAACTGCCTCCCAGGCGTTGAGTGACCAGTGTGGGGAATAGGGGAGGACTATGCTTGAAAATGTGGACTAAGACAAGGTGGAACTCAGGGCTGGAAGGAGACTGGGGTGGCCAATTTTGATGTTTTCAGGCCCTGTGTGAAGCTTTCTGATGAGCCCCTTCAAAGCTCTGTATTTTTTTTTTTTTAAGATTTGTTTATGCATATAAGAACTGTGGTGTAGACAAGCGGTGCGGGGGGTGGGGGTGAGGATTCACCAGCGATAGTGGGGAGCAGAACAGGTGGCTCCACTGAAATACACCGCTGAGGAGAGCAGCGAGTGAGGCAGGAGAGGTCTGCTGCGCCAGGCTGGAGATGGAACTCAGGTCGCAGTGGCTGATGATAGCGGGATAGTGCTGAGACCTTAACCCCTGCTCTACCAGGGAGGCCCCCAGCACTGTATTTTCTTGATCATGCTGCAGGCCACCCTTTCGTGCCTGGGTCGAGCCTCGGGTTGCTTCTGGAGGGACCCTTCCATGGACCAGGGGGCATTAGAGCAGTCACTTGGGTGGTAGGGCCTCTGAGGAACATCTGCCAGCATGAGGTGGGGGGTTTGGCAGAGCTGGGAGGTGAAGAAATTGCCTGAGGGCACTGGTGTTTGGGCTCCCTGCCAGGCTTCATGAGCTGTCTCTGGTTTTCCTCAAGGGGCCTCCACTGGCCCCCAGGGAATGAGAATTAGCAGAGAGCACCTGCTGCACCTGCCCTTCTGTGGCTGCCTCTGCCCCTGGCACTGGGCACTGTATAAACTGACTTGGGAGGGAGTTAACTGAGGCTTTACCTCAGGTGCTGCAGCCTCGTGGCTTGGGGCCTGCAGAGCCGCGCATTTGCTCTAGGGGGCGCGCCCACCCAGGGGACTGGTGGTGGAGGACTGGAAAGAAGGTCTCAGTGTGCAGGAAGAGACATCATTCAGGGTGGGAAAGTGAAAAAAACAAAAGGTTTTTGTTTTTCCCAGAAATCACTTGTTAACTATTGTCTGGAATCCAGAAGGCATCTCCCTACTGAAATTGTACGCTGGAGGGCAGGTTAGAAGGTAAGGAGTCCTAATCACAGAGCAGACCTGTGGTGGGCCAGGTGGCGAGTTTTCCAAACATCTCCCCAGAGGCCCAGAACGGTTCTCAGCAGACAGACTCTGGTAGAGGTGGGATGAGCCGGTGGGTTATTTGGTAGATGTGCGTGTTGGTGCTCTGGGGGCCACTCAGCAGAGGAGACCCTGGGCGGCTGACCTGCAGACCTTCGTCCCTCTTCTGATCCGGTTTGGTCTAGCTTCCTTCTGTGGGTGGAATTTGTGTGGCCTGGTCTGGAGTACTGGAGGCTTTGGGGAGACAGCACAGCCCTCCAGTATCTTTCAGGTTCTGGAATTGCCTGTGGCTGGGATTCTGTGTCCGCATCTCTCTGCACTTCTTTTTATCCGTCTCTCTGCTGTTTGCAGAGTGCTGGGGGGAGTAGGGGTCTGAAGTCTCACCGGGACTCTGAGCCCAGGGGTGGGGCCGTCCTTCTGCACACAGCTGCCTGTCTCCTCGCAGCCTGTAGGTGCTCTTCCTGCGCTAACTGGTAATTATTTTAGAAATTAAATTCTCGGTGGCCAGAAGCTCTCCGGGTTTCATTCTTGTTCAGAAGCCCAGAGTCTTCCGAGCAGTCTAACCTGGCTGGGCGCTGCTGCTGCTGCTTGCGCAGGCCGGGCCCTCCCCCTCCCCTAAAACGTGTTGACTGAGTGCTTGTGGGCATGGGGTTAGGATGTTGACCCCACAAACTGGCTCCCTATCCTATAGACGGGTAGAAAGACTCCCAAGAATCACCCTTCCACCCCCCATTTTCTTCCCAGCTGTGGAGCGTGCTGCTTAGCAGGGGGTAGACCTCACCCACTGGGTCTGCACCCGGGGACTTGGTGTGTCAGAGTGTGGCCTGGAGGAGAAAGGGTGGGGGTCTTCACGGTAGGGTGTGGGAAGGAGCAAGGCTGGAGGTGACTTTATGCTCATTCGGGGGTGGGGGGGAAGTAGCCGGACCTCCTGGGTGAGGTCGGCCGTACCTGTAGGTCCTGATCCTGCCGGGAGGGTTGGTGCCCGGCGGGGAGAGGAGTCGGGGTGGCGCCGTGGCCCCCAGTCCCAGGAGGTGGCGGGGTGGCAGCTGGGGGGGCCCTCTTCCCCGCTGCCTCTCCCCCTCCCCCCCCACCAGCCCCACCTCTTAAAGGGCCCTACCCCCATCCCCACCCCAGCACCCACCCATCCCGCCCCCGTCCTGGTCGGAGGGCGGAGCACGGCCTGGGTCGGCCCCGCCCCGGGCCGTCTGAGTGGCTGGCTCTGGGCGCCGCCCACCCGCCGTAGACTTCCTAGGAGGTGCCTCCCCGGAGTCGCCGCCGGCTGCTGGCCGGAAGCGAGCGGGACCGGACCACCTGCTGGTGAGTGCACAGCCCTCCGGTGCCTGGCGCCCCCGGGCCTGAAGTGCTCGCGGGAGGGAGCCCGCAGCGCCCTAGGGTGTGGGTCATCTCTTAAGCTTAGAGCCTTGAGGCCCTGGGATCGGAGGTGCCCACCCCGCCCCACCTTGTGGATCTAGCCGCTGGCTTCTGAGCGGCAAGGGTCATGGGCCAGGCTGCATGAGCTCACTTCCTCCACATCCTGTAGCATCTCCTCGCGCTTCGGGCTGGAGAAAAGGGAAATCCTGGCGTAATGGGCTCCGGGTCCCCTCCTGCGTTGTGAGCTCTGGGCTGATTTTCTTGGGGCTGAGGAAAGGGCTTAGGAAGGGGCACCCGAGGAGGAGGAGGAGGAGGGGAAGCGGCATTGTTCCTCAGTGGGACCCAGGATTGTCGGGACTTTTCACCGTCTTGCTACCCAAGGGCTGGGGAGGGGTGACCCCCTGCTCTCTGCAAAGCCCTGGTCCCTGCTGGTGACTGGAACTGCCTGGAGAAGCGGCGCTTTCTTTCGGAGGCTTGAGGAAGGACCCGTGCCCGATCTAACTGGTGGCTGAGGCCAAAGTCTGTTACAGATGGGGCCCCCTGGACGGGGTTACTGGTGAGGATAGATACAGCCCCAGGGAAAATGCTAGAAGTATCGCATTTGGGGGTGGAGCGACTGATAAGAAATACAAGGGATTGTAGAAGAGGGCTTGGATTTATTTAGTCTTTGGGATCTAACATCCCCCAGCCACTTGTTGAGAAAAAGCCCCTTGGAGCTCTCACCCTTTGCTTCCGTTGCTTCCTCTTCTCTTGCCCAAGTCTTCCCCAACATGGCTCTCTCATTTTGCCCTGCGAGAATCCTTTTTCTCCTTTCCTACTTTCGAAGATTGACTGCTACTAGCCTTGGAATGAGGGGTAGATGGTTGGTAATCCCACCTGCAAACAGCTGCCTCTCTGCTCCAGCTGGAGCTGGGCTGGGAGAAAGTGCGCCCTTTGCCCTTCAAGGTGGGGGTGGTGGTGGTGGTGGTGGTGGTGGAGGTGGTGGAGTGCAGAAAGTTTGGGCTGGTTAGACGGTTTGGGGGGTTTTGCTAAGGTTTCAGGTGGGCGACTGGCTCCTAGTGACACTTCCTCTCAGCAGGACCAGGTTCTCTGGTTATCTTGGACTGTGCAAGGCTGCTTGGCTCCCAGGCCCGACTCCCCCACTGCCCGACTGGCCTGGCAGAGACCCACATCTTAATGCAGGGTCCAAAGGAACCAGGCAGGGCACACACCCCACACACACCTGTAGTAACAAGTAACTCCTCTGGGCCTGCCATCCGACCTGCTGAAAAACAAAATTCAAATAAATTTAAAGATTTAATTGGTTTTATTAAATGACTCATGAATAAGACAGTTTCCCATCTAGCTAATATAAAAAGCTACTGGGGAGGGTTGTGCAAAACAAAAGGTTTTTTATGGTTAGAAATAAGGTGGGGTGAGATTTATTTTCTAGCAAAAAAAAAAAATGGCAGTTTCAGGTAAGGCTGTTTTCCCTTAGGAGAAGAGGGGATCTTATACAGATACCAACCATCACAGTACTGGTCGGGATTGACTGGGAGGGTAGAAACGACAGTTAATTAGATATTAAATCTCACTTTGGAGGCGTGGGCTGGGCTTGGCCCAGGTGACTCCATTTTGGGCCTGCTGTTACTTTTTTTGACAGACTTCACTTGGAATGTTCCATTCCACTGAGGGGATACTGTTACCTCCTGGGTAGTGAGGGGTGGATAGGGATTCTGCAGCACTGCTCTGGTATAAACGCGCAGAACAGCATGTTCTGGAAAAGGTGACCCCCCCCCCCCCGCCATGGCCAGGCCTTTGCTTCCTATTCTGTCCCCGTCATTTAGGCTCCGCTTTCAGAGCCTGAACTGCTGCCCCTGCCTGTTCCTTCCGTCTCCCCGCTGCTAGCACCCCTCTTCCAGACTGTGGTTATGTAAAGGTGTTGGGAGCCAGGTGTGGGGACGATGCTGCGCCAAGGAGAAGTGAGGTACTGGGGTCCTGAGCGGAGCTGTACGAGGGTGCAGCTGTGATCTGAGCAGCTGGCAGCTGAGTTGGAGGAATGACGTGGCCCGTCTTCCAGAGGAGTCAGTGAGACCGGAGAACATGGCGCCTTGCAGAGCGCTTCGCACTCAGGGCTGCGGGTCAGACGGCCCAGCCCTCCAGAGCCACCTCAGTCCTCGTGTCCGGGCAGCTCACCTGAAGCCACGTGTTGACCGTGCAGCCCCGGTCACAGCCCAGAACTCGCCTCCACAGTGGCCGTGGCTCAGAGAGAGGGAGTGTCCACACATCCCTGCCTCAGGGCTCCCTCCTTGCAGGTCGCTCACCATGACCTGAGGCCCCCCTCACCCCCAGTCTACTAGGAGCCAGGGAGAGTGGAAGCGCCGACTTATGTCCTGGGGCCAGCAGCGATGCAGAAGGCACGCGGGCCTGACGGGGAGAGGACGAGGGCGCTGCTGGCCACGGCAGTGGCTCTGCCCTTTGGACATGACGTGGCATCTAGGAACCCCCTTCCCTCCACTCTGCAGCTCTAAGCGGGACAGTAGTGCCAGGACTGACCCCTCGGGGTCAGCTAAGTTCGTGTTTGCTCCCTGAGGACCTTTTGGGACCCACCTGTGGCGCCTGGAAGAGCTCTGAGCCCGGTCTCAGTCCTGTTTTATTTTTTTTTTAAAGATTTATTTTTTATTTATGCATACAAGCTGGGGTACAGGCCAGAGGCATGGGGCAGCGAGAGGGTTCACCAGAGCCAGAGCGGGGAGCAGAACAGGCAGATCAGAAGTACACTGCTGAGGGGAGCAGCGGGCAAGGCAGGAGAGGTCTGCTGCGCCATGTGGGATTCTCCCCGGCCGGGTGTCGAACTTGCGTCGCCGCTGCCGACAGCTCCACAGCGCAGCGCTTAACCGCTGCGCCACCGGGGAGGCCCTTCAGTCCTGTTTTAGATGATGGTGGAGCGACTAGACAGGACTGAGATGGAAGCACCTCACGCCCGGCAGGGCGGTTTCGAGAGTCCTTCCAGGACAGCAGCGCCTTTCACTGGTTCCCCTGGAGTTGCCCGCACTTTGGGAGGAGGGTGGAGGGTCTGCTTCTGCCCCAGGACTGGCGTCCGTGGGGGAGAATGAAATACAGAGGCCGGAAATACAGGGGACCAGCTTTGAGGACTCGATGCTTTTGGGCCAAATTGGTCTGGGGCTGCTCACCGCCCCTGTCTGGCCGCCGTGGTCACAGCCCACGTGGCAGGTCAGGAGGTGGGCAGGAGACTGGCACTCCCCGCCCCGCAGGTGCCCTCCACCGTGAATCCCGGGCTGGTAAGAGAGTGGCCGCCTGAGAGCCGACCAGGGGGAGCCCTGACCGCCTGCTGCGCCTCTGGGCCTCTTCCCGGGGAGCTGGCGGGAGGCCACTGTGGCGCCCAGGGCCTGAAGAGCGGCAAGGGGGTGTGAGCTCAGTGCTCGGGCAGAGTGGGCGATGGCTCAATGGGTGCGAGAGGTAGTGGGGGGCTCAGCACAGGCCTGGGGCAGAAGCGGTGACCGTGGGGCTCTGGCAGGAGGCGGCCTGTGTCTGCTCTGATGCCCTGCAAGGGGGCTCGGGACGGCGCCATCCGCGCTTGTGTCTGGTCATTAGTTGGCCTGGTCCCGGCGCCCACGGTGCACGCGGCGGGCAGAGCTTGCCGGGCAGGGGCGGGGCTGCATTCTCACCTCCGTGGCAGAGGGGGTTTTTCAGGGGTTTCGGGCAGAGCCGCTGTTGAGTTGGGGTCTCTCGCTCTGTCAGTGTGTGGGTCAGGGACAGGATCCTCGGCTAGGTCATCTCTCTGCTCTGGCAGCAGCTCTTTGTGCCCAAATTTCTTCATCTAAACGTGGCAGCAGATACCTGTCTCCTTCCAGAGCTGAGGTTGGGGATTGGCAGCGGCGGGCAGGGCCGCTCCTGCTCAGCGCATCCCCCGGCCCGACTGTCCCAGGCTGAGACTGCAGCAACTGTGGGGTGTTTGCCCCCTGCTAGCTGTGGGGCTGGACTGCAGGGCTGTGGGGCCTGGCCGCCAGTGCCGGGTGGTGGGGCGCACAGGATCTGTGACATCGCGTGCCCGGGTCTCCCCCACGCCCTGCTCCCGCTTGCCTCCGAGGCAGTGGAATGGAAATGGGTCAGTCCGGCCAGGGAGGGGCTGCCCCGCTGCAGACAGGCGGAGGCGCCAGCTGGAGCCCGGGCTCCGATTCCCGCCTGTGCGCCTTGCGCCCGGCACCGCCAGGCCCCTCCCTGCCACCGGCTCACTGGCGCAGGCAGGTGGCCAAGCCTGGGGACAGCGGCGGGGTGGGCAGGTGTGTGACCGGCGCCTGTCTTTGCAGTAGCCCGGACCTCTAAGCTGCACCGCGGAACCGAGAGGGGACGCAGCCCATCAGCCCCCAGGGGCCTGGCAGAGCCCCGGCCCGGCTCCGCAGCGCAGTAGCAGGAGCTCCGCCGACGGGGGGAAGGGAGGAAGGAGGAGAAACAAAGGCGAGTGCGCCTCCCGCCCACCATGTGTCAGTCAGAAGCTCGGCGAGGACCGGAGCTCCGTGCAGCGAAATGGTGAGATGCTGCCCTCACCCGCCGCGTCCTAACCCCGCGGTGCCCCGCCTCGACCTCCGGAAGGTCAGAGTTCACGTCCAGCGGCCCCGAGGTGGAGGTGGCAGCAGGGGGCCTGGGGATCAGCCCCCTCGACTGGAGGGGCCCGATCTTGGGGGCCTGAGTCGGAGAGCCCGCTTCAGGTACCTGTGTCCCAGGAGGCTGGTGCCCCGTTGTCTGTGCTGCACCCTGACTGCTGCTCCCCAGCCCCTCCCAGGCCCCCTGCACCGCTGGGCTTCTGGGATTGGTCCCTGTGCTGCTGCAGTGAGCCACTGCCTAGGCATGGAGTGGGGGAGCAGTGATTTGTCAGCTTTGCTTGGCCCTTACGCCTTCCCTGACCTCTGAAAGCAGGGTGGGGCGGGATGGAGCGCGGAGGGCGCGGCGGGCGCGGCGGGCGCAGCGGAGAGGCCGCCTTCCGCTCCCAGCGCCGAACTGCAGGGGCTGGCCAGTGGCTGCTTCTCCATTTTTTCTGCTTTTAGTGTCAGTTGAGATCCCTCTTTGTTCCTGTTTTTTTAGCAACTGGGGGCAGAGGACACAGCTCCCCTGAGAACACAGGCCCGCTGGGAGCCTCACGCGGTCTTTTTGCAGATGACAAAGCCGAGACCTGGGCGCGTTCTCAGCAGGGGCAGTGTGGTCCCTCACGGCTACGGCTACGCCGCGGCCTCCAGTATTTTCTGGCCTTGGTGCATGGCAGGGAACCCGGGTGTCCCGGCCTCTGCAGTTAGTGCAAGGCCGAGCCTGTGCCAGATGTGGGCCCGGGGGGAGGCTCGCCTCCCTCTGCCCCGGGGTAGGGCGAAGCCTTAGGGGTAGAGAGGAAGGCGCTTCTACCAGCCCGGGACTGGTGTGGGGGCCTCTGTGGAAGAGCCACGCAGAAGCACCGGAGCTGCAAGTAGGGGCGTGCACACGCGTCTGTTTTTCCTTTGCCAGCTCCTCTGGCTCGGCTGTGGAATTATGTCAGGTAGGGGCTGGCGCCATGGAGAGATGCCCCAGCCCCTGCAGCAGCATGGCAGCAAGAGCCCCCCTCTGCTGTGCA
This sequence comes from Scalopus aquaticus, assembly GCA_004024925.1. Taxonomy (NCBI): domain Eukaryota; kingdom Metazoa; phylum Chordata; class Mammalia; order Eulipotyphla; family Talpidae; genus Scalopus; species Scalopus aquaticus. The sequence continues at coordinate 37,259 of PVIJ01004201.1, read as the reverse complement.
CTGCTTGGGGCTCCAGGGAGCACGCCGTCTCCCCAGTGCCTGTGCGGCTGCTGTGGGCCGCAGGGCCGGGCCTCAGCCGCAGGGCAGGTGGAGAGATGGGGAGTGAGTTTGCCGGCCAGGGGCAGCCGACGCCCGGCCAGGACTGGGCTGCAGGCTGCTGGCCGCTGACCGTTCTGCCGCCGTCTGCTCTGCAGGTTGCACTTCCCCCAGCTGGCCCTGAGGCGGAGGCTGGGCCAGTGGAGCTGCATGTCCAGACCCGCCCTGAAACTCCGCTCCTGGCCCCTGGCGGTCCTCTACTATCTCCTGCCCCTGGGGGCCCTCAGACCGCTCAGCCGGGTGGGATGGAGGCCGGTGAGCAGGGTAAGTTTGCAGCTGCTGCTGGGCCCTCCCCGGGGCACGCCGCAGTTGGGGTGAAGGAGAAGTTGTCAGGTTAGGGGTGGCGGCTGTGGGGGCGCGCCCTCCCGTTGGATGGTGTGAGGTGAGCTGCTTGAGGGGGCAGGCTGGTCTGGCCCCAAGGACGGCGGACAGGCGATGGGGTGCAGGGCACTGCTTGCCCTTTGCCTGCACCTGTGCCATCTGGGAGCCTCTAGAAAGACCCACGCTGGGCACTTACAACATGGGGTCCCTGCCCTGTGTTCACGCGGCAGAGAGCTTAGAGGCGGTCTGGGGAATGCCAATTCCCGGATGGCAGAGAGGCATTCAGGAAGGGGGGAGCCTCTTTGGGCCCCCTCGGGTGGGGACCCTGGGCAGGGCTGGATGGGTGAGTGGCCTGGCTGGGCCCTTGCCCTGCGCGCTCTGGCAGGCGCACCCCGAGAGGACTGCTCCTGGCCCCCGGAGGACTGCGGGCGTGCAGGCTGCTCCCTGGGCCGTCAGCCGGGCGTGCGGGGCGTTTCCGCTTGGCGGGAAAGGGGGACGCGATGTGTCCGCTGCCTTAGACAAGCAGCCCCCGAGCAGCAGCGCCTCCCACTGTGGCAGCGGCACCCCTCAGGCGCGTGGCCGGCACCAGGCGGCGTGTGCACCCCGGGCCACGGCCTGTCCTCAAGTGCGCTGGGCTCCTGGCCCTGAAGGGGCCCTGGGGGACCCAGTCTCCTGGGAGGAGCTCCAGGTGCACCTGTGCGGGGATTGTCCGCCGCGTCCTGCTCTTCCCGGGGGTGCCTCCTCATCTCAGGGACGGTGTCGGACCCAGGCAGGCCCCTTCTCTTTTAAGAAGCAGGACTGCACCTGCCAGTCTCCCCAGGACTTAGGGGCTTCCCTTTTGACCTCTGCACAAAGTGACAGGAACTCCTGGGCTGTGTCCCTGTGTCACGGCCTCCGCCAGCGCTGTCTGGCAGCTCAGTCTGGTTTTTGGTGAGAAATGGCCTCAACACAAAGCCGGGGAGGGGGGCACCCAGGTCTCCAAAGCGGCTGGGGGTGAGGGGGGGCGGGCTGGCGGGGCGAGGGGCCCGCAGCGTAACGGCCCGTCCGTCGGTCTGCCCCGGCCCGCAGGTGGCCCTGTACAAGTCGGTGCCGACGCGCCTGCTGTCGCGGGCCTGGGGCCGCCTCAACCAGGTGGAGCTGCCGCACTGGCTGCGCAGGCCGGTCTACAGCCTGTACATCTGGACCTTCGGGGTGAACATGAAGGAGGCGGCGGTGGAGGACCTGCGCCACTACCGCAACCTCAGCGAGTTCTTCCGGCGCAAGCTGAAGCCGCAGGCGCGGCCCGTCAACGGCCTGTACAGCGTGGTGAGGCCCCAAGTGCCTTCCGTTCCCCCCCGGAAGCGGGGATCTGCCCCTGCCTGTGGGCACCGCCCCGGCAGCCCTCGTACGGTGGGTGGGCCCCCGAGGCCGGGTCCGTGGGGACGTCCGGCCGTGCCGCCCCCCCCCCCGCAGCAGCCTCTCTGGCCCTTCCAGATCAGCCCAGCGGACGGGAAGATCCTCAGCTTCGGGCAGGTGAAGAGCTCTGAGGTGGAGCAGGTGAAGGGGGTCACCTACTCGCTCGAGTCGTTCCTGGGCCCACGCGCCGCCTCAGGGGCCCCGCCCGCGCCGCCAGGTGGGTCCGGCTGGCCGCAGCGTGCGGCTCGGGAAGGCGCGGGGACCCCGGAGCCCGCTCCCCGCTGGAGCACGTCGGTGCTTGGCTGAGAGCCCGGCCCTGTGTGCCCCCCACAGCCACCTCCTTCAGGAGCCAGCTGGTCACGCGGGAGGGGAACGAGCTCTACCACTGCGTCATCTACCTGGCCCCCGGGGACTACCACTGCTTCCACTCGCCCACCGACTGGACGGTCTCCCACAGGCGCCACTTCCCGGGTAGGCCCGGCGTCCCCGCCCGTGCGCCTCAGACGGGGCCTCGGCTCCCCGGGCAGTCCGGGCTCCCGACGAGGGTTTCCGAGGCCGGGGTGGTCGGCTCGGCCAGCCTGGGCGTGGAGGGCAGCCCGGGGCCGGCCTGCCTGGTATTTGCAGTGTCACTGGGGGGCACCCGGGGCTCCGGGAGGCCGGCGCTTCCGCCGGGCAGGAGTGGCAGCGTCCCCGTCCACAGGCTCCCTGATGTCCGTCAACCCCGGCATGGCCCGCTGGATCAAGGAGCTCTTCTGCCACAACGAGCGCGTGGTCCTCACCGGGGACTGGAAGCACGGCTTCTTCTCGCTCACCGCCGTGGGCGCCACCAACGTGGGCTCCATCCGCATCTACTTTGACCGGGTAAGCAGCCCGCCCTGTCCCCCGTGCGGCCCGGCCCTGCGGGGACTGTGCGGCCCGGGAGACTGGGGAACAGCTGGGCCCCCAAGCCCGCTGCAGAGCTCCACTTGCCCCTGTCTGGGGGGGCTGAGCGCGGAGGAAGTAGCCCCCCACTGGGCACTTCGCTTCTGCTGGGAGCTGAAGGGGGGTGCTGGGGTGGCGCCCAGACCAGCAGCCGGGCCCCTCCTCGAGGGGCCGCGGTCTCGGCGGCGGCGTGTGGCCGGCCCCTCGCGCCGCCTGGAAGAACGAGCCCAGCTCTGTTCTCCAATCCCTGGAGCTTTAGGGCCCAGGTCGCGGCTGCTTGCGGGGACTCGGCTGGTTAGAGCCGGCCCCTCTGTCCGCACTGCCCGGTCGGCAGCCCCCGCACGCTCTGCCCCGGCTTCCCCAGGACCTGCACACGAACAGCCCGCGCTACTGCAAGGGCACCTACAACGACTTCAGCTTCGTGAGCCGCGCCAACAAGGAGGGCGTCCCCATGCGCAAGGGCGAGCACCTGGGCGAGTTCAACCTGGGCTCCACCATCGTGCTCATCTTCGAGGCCCCCAAGGACTTCGCCTTCAGCCTGAAAGCAGGACAGAAAATCCACTTCGGGGAGGCCCTGGGCTCCTTCTAGGCCCTTTTCTCCGGCTTCGGCCGCCAGGCGCCTTTCCAAGCAGCATCACCGTGTCTTTCCGGGGGGCCCTGCGGCTGTCCGGGAGGGGCTGTCTCGGCCGCGGGGTCCGGCTGGGCAGGACCTGGGCCGCCCCCTTCCTGCGGGCCCCTGAGGTGCAGACTGGCGGTTCCTGACCCCTTTTAAAAGGCGCTCAGCACCCATCATCCCCTCCTCTTACCCTAGGGTAGCGCGGGGGGGCTGGTTTTCAGAACCCCTTTCGGAGATTTTTTAACGCAACGTATAAATGGAGACCCCGTTTCTCCTGGCTGAGTGTCATGGTCTTCTGTGTCAGAGCGAAGGGTGCGGCCGTCCCTGCTCGCTGCTCCTGCCGTCGCTGCTGCTGGCCTTGTCCCTCTGCCGCCTCCGCCTGGGGCGAGGGGCCTGTTGGCGCTGAGGTGACCCCCGCTGCCCCCAGCACGGTGCCCCACAGCCGCCTGCAAATGCCTGCTCCCGAGCGTGCCCCACCCTGCTCGCGGGCAAGCTGGCTCGTGCGCGGGGCACGGCCCGCAGGTCCCGGCAGGCGACAGAGGACTGAGCTCCCCGACCGGTTCCCGAGCCTGCAGCTGCCGAGCGAAGGGGCGGGCGGCGCAGCCCCCCCAGCCAGCCCCACGCGAGCGTAGGGAGAGCTGCCGCTGTCGATTCAGGGGCTCACGTTGGAAGCAGGAGCCGTGGTGTCTTGGGGGTGTCAGTGCCTAGAAAACCTGTCCCCAGGTACGTGGTCCTTACGTGCCACTGCCGGGGACAGGGCCAGGTTTCCTAGGGACGCTGTGAATTTCTCCTGCAGGAGAAGCCATTTGAACTTTTCAACTGTATCAGTAGCACAGTATTTTTGTATGAAAAGCGGGAGACTTCTGGACAGTGATTCATTTAATTGCAACACTTTGAAATAAAAAAACCCTCACAGCAGCTTTGTGTTCTGTTCCTGGGTGGGCTGCGGCCTGCTGGGCTGGGCTCTAGCCCAGAGCTTGCCGCAGGGCCTGGACTCGGGCGATGCAGGCCCGGACGGGCTGGCGCTGGGCCCGGAGCTCGCTGGCCAGGCGCTGGATCTGCCGCTCCACCTGGGGGGGCGGGGAGGGGCGCTGAGGCGGCGGCCTGGCCTGGCAGCCCGGCCCGGGGTGGGGGGTGGGGGGCCTCACCTCTCGCAGCTCCTGCGCGACTCGCTGCTCTGCCTCCTGGTCCTCGGGCCCGGGCTGCTCCCGGCTCAGCTCCAGCCACCTGCGCAGGCTGCGTGCTTGCCGCTGGCAGGACCTGAGGGGCGGGAGAAGCACAGCAGCTGCCTCCGAGGGTGGCGGGGCAGGGTAGTTCTGGGCCCGCCGGCTCCCCTTGAATCTGAGGCTGCGGAGGGGTCTGTGCCCTGGGTGTGGGGGCGTGGGCCCCAGCGAGAGAGGATGGCCCGATGCGCGCAGGGACCCTGTGCCCGTCTTCTCGGCGCCGTCGGCCGCATCCCCGCCCGCAGCCCGGCTTCCCCGTGACCCCGTCACGCTCAATGTTTTGCTCGGCGTTGTCCTCCAGCCCCAGAAGTAAGAACCACTTGGGCCTTCCTGGGCAGGACTGAGTGAAGTGCGCCCGAGTGGGGAGCTGGCACCGCTGAGTGGACGAATCACCCCAGCACCCTGCACCAGCTCTGCTGTCCCTGTGGAAGGTGGCAGAGGCGTCTGTGGGTCTCACCAGAGGTTCTGCTTCGTGGTCTGGCAGTGCTGCAGCTGCTGCTGGATTCCCTCCAGCTCAGCCTCCAGGTCAGTGTGGCTGGTGGCAGCAGCAGAATGAACTTGGTCTTGACCTTTCCCACCAGGCCCGGGCTGGCTGGGATCGGAGGTGCGGGGCACAGCCCGAGCGCCTGCTGTGCTGACGGGTCTCGGAAACACACCTGCAGCCACGGCGTCCGGCCTGCTGCCCGTGAAGTCTCCAGGAAGGAGCAGATGGGGGTTGCGGGCACTGACCAGGGGTGGGGGGACCCGGGGCCCAAGCCCAGGGAGGGGCGGTTGCACTGAAACCTGCAGCAGAAGGGTGGGTGCTGAGTCGGGAAACTGGAAGTCCAGGAAGGGCGCGAAGGGCTCAGCGCAGGGGCAGAGCGCATGAGACACACCCCCACCCCCCGTCCTGGCCCTGGCCCTGCTTTCAGGACCAGTCACGGCTGGAGAAAGTCCCACGAATAACCCGAGGACCCCTTATCTTTGAGGAGCACCCCGGCCCGGGGTCCTGGCTCAGCACTGCGTGAGGAAGCTGCAACCTTCCTGACCTTTCTCCGTCACTGCCGAGCTGGGACTCGCTGAGCTGACGGAGCTCGCACTTCAGAGGCGAGTTCTGCTCTGTTCCCTCCTGGTCACCCAGCGCCCCCCTCCCTCCGCCGTGGCAGAGAACCAAACCCCTCGACTCCTCATCCAGCCGAGCGTCAGGCCAAATTCGCAGGCCTGCCTGCTTCCCGGCCACTCCCTCCAGGAGCCGGCTCTGAAGAGCTGGTTGGGGTGACAGCCCCCTGCTGTCCCCTCGCTGAGCACCGTGCGGCCGCGTGGGGTGACGGAGGAGGCAGCCCCTCCCCCAGGTTCCCCAGCAGCTGACGCTGCGGAGCCTCAATTCTGACCAGCCCGACCTCCCTGGAGGCCAGACTCAGTCCTGTTGCTTGCTCTCAAAGCCCACAGGTCCAAGAGGGACCCACTTCACCCCAAACTGGTCCCCACCCCCAGTTCCCCCTATTTCGGTAAAGCGCTCCTGTTCCCAGGTACTCAAGCCAGAAACGGGGAAGCCCCCAGGACGGCGGCCCTCCTGGCAGACCCTTCAGAGCACGTCCTGCCCAAGCTGCCACCCGTGCCAGTCTGCCCAGGGGCACACCACCCCCTCTGCCACCAGCACCTCCTGCCGGGCCGCTGGTGCACAGCAGCCAACCAGCTCCACAAGCTCCTCTTAAAACTCAACATTGCACCGCGTGACCCCCAGGACCTTCAGTCACCCCACTTCCCTGCCTGTGGAAGTTTTCCTTTCTGCACCACTAGAACAGGAGCTTCGCGGACAGACCCCAGCAGGTGACCGGCTTCCGTCGGCTCCCCGCGCGGTGGCTTCAGTGCGGCTGTGGCTGCAGCACTGAGCTGGCACAGGGCACGGAGGCCGGAGCACGAACTGGACCCCCAGGGACCAGACGGACTCACCCTGGCAGGCGTGTCCTTCCCACAAGGCGTGAAGCAGGAAGGGGGCAGCAGCTCGGGGCCCGCGCCGGCAGTGGGGAGCACCTTCAGGTCAGGGAGACCTGGCAGGACCCCAGACCGGGACAGGGGGCTGCTTGGGATCGGTGCCACCTGGGCCTTTGCCAGGAGGGGCCCTGGCAGGGCAGGGCCTAGGCCGTGCTCCTGAAGCTTCTCAGGCCTGAGTAGAGGGAAGCAGGCCTTGAGGCGCTCCTCCAGGAGGCAGGAAGGAAAGGGGGCTTCCCACCCTAGGGCTCCACAACGTACCCCTGTCCCCTCAGGGCTCCACACTCCAGGGGCCGCTGGCTCTGCATGGGCTCTAGCAGGAAGTGTGGGCATCGAGGCGGCCTCCTTGATGAGCGGGCGGCTCGGCTGGGAAGAAACAAGCCCGTTCCTCCAGCGTGCCTGGGGCCGCGGGGGAAGGGGCCATGCGGCCCAGCTCCTCCGACGTCCGGGACACTGAGGAAAGGCTCTTGCCCAGTCAGCAGGTGAGCTGGGCTGGGCCTGGGCACACAGAACTTCTGGCAACTCCATCGAAGCCAGTGATGCTTGGGGATCCCCCCTTTCACCTTTACGGCCGGCGGCCAGCTAACATGGGTGTCGCGGGAGCAGGCTCCTCAGGGCCCGGCCCTTGTCAGGGGAGGCTGCTGTGGGGGGCAGAGCAGGTCCGACTGTGCCCCTCCCTGCCAGCGTTCATGCCGGTTGCTCTGGGAGCCAGCGGCCCAGAGCACAACGGACAGGAAGGGGCAGGATTTGAGGGGACTCTCCAGGGAGGAAGCGGAGGCAGGGCCAGGGCACAAAGAGGGTGGTTTCCCAGAGGAATCCTATTGTCCACTGTACAGAAGGGGCAAGGCTGCGGGCCTGCGGACAGGAGGGCGGGCCTCTTGCTAACAGCACGTCCCCTCCTGCCCCCAGGAACAGGCTGGCGGCCCTGCGGCCAGGGCTGGCCAGAAACTGCTAGAGAGGCCTGGGTGTGGGGTCGGCCATGACCCTCGGGGTCCAGAGTCCTCCCGCCTATGCAGGCCGAGGGGGGAGCGAGGAGCGGGGGGGGGGGGCTACTCACAGCTCCAGAAACTGAGGGTTCCCAGCTGCCAGGGTCAGGCTGCCCAGAGCTCCCCAAGGCCCATGAGCAGCTTTGGGCCTCCTGGAGTCCAGGGTGGCATCCCCGGCCGCAGCATCGTCACTGAGCAGGGCCCCCTGGAAGGTCACTCTCCCGCTGGGGATGGTGGGCGCGGGAGGCTGAGGCTTCCTGCCTGGGCCCAGCACCTTCTGCTTCCAGAGCGTGGCGCAGCGATGGACCACACGGTGCAGACTGTGGGCCGCCTGCAATCGCCCCCGGTCGGGTCAGGCTGTGTCCTGCTCGCTCCCCGCGAGGAAGGGGCGGGGGGCCACAGACCCACCTGGGCCCGCTGCCGGGCGTGCAGCTGCTGCCGGAAGGCCTTCGTGCGGGCCGTGAAGCGCAGGAGGCGGGCGACGCCATCCCGGAGCAGCTGCTGCTGGTAGGCCTGCGCCGCCCGCTCCAGCCGCGCCCTCTTCCTCCTCCTCTCTGCCACAAAGTCCAGCCATGCCGCCCACACCTCCAGGGAAAGGAGGGGATGGGGCCAGGCTGTCCCCGCACAGGCTCCCCGGGGCAGTGCCCACAACCCGCCCTGCGCGCCACGGAGGTGCCGCCCGTTACCTTTGCCTGTAGAGAGAAGGCCCAGAACCACAAGGCCCGCGCTGTGCCCCGCTGTTCCCGCCTCCTGCTCAGCAGCTGTGGGCCAGAGAAACAAGACGACGAGCCACCTCCAGGAGGCCGCCCCGTGCACTCCGAGCCCACTAGGGAAGCCCCAGCCCTGCGCGGCCCTGCGGTGGTGGGCCAAGGACTGAGCCTCTGGCAAGATCGAGGCCGGGGCGGCCGCGAGCTGCTGTGGGAGGAGGGATGTGGTCTGCGCGGGTTTGCTGAGCTAAGGCCTCAGCGGAGACTTAAAACGCATTTCGTGTGACTCGGGTGTTACTCGGACGCTGCCACTGCAGAGACAGACACGCAGATCAGTGGGAGAAACAGGAAATGACGAGGGAAGGGGCAGAGGGAGGGAGCCCTGGGCCTGGGGGTGCGGCTCAGGAGAGGGGAAGTGGGGGGAAGGGACAGGGGTGTTTGGGAGGCTCCCACCTGTTGCTTCCACTGATGGAAGCAGGACCGGCTGAGCGTCCGGGCGCGGAGCTGGGCACCCAGCCTCTGCAGGAGCTGGGGAGAGAACGGCACGAGGGGGCTGCCAAGTGCAATCGGGTGCCCCTGCCCAGAACACGTGGGCAGCCTCAGGGGAAGAGGCCCGGGCCCCCGCACCGGGGAGGGGTCCAGAGGACGCAGAGGCCCCCCCAGCTCTGAGAAGCCACACGCCCAGGGGTCTCTGCGGACCTGGGGCAGACTCGCTCTTGCCCGGTGCCTGCAACAGACGCTCAGAAAGGCTCCCGCAGCTCTGTGGCCACAGGACCCCAAACCGCCTGGCACCCAGCCTGGCTCCCAGGAGGTGGCCTCGCGGCCTGGACAGCCAGTCCTGCCACACCGAGGAACTTGGGGCGTTGCCACCTGCCTCACCTTCTTCCTGACACAGCGCAGATGGTAGGCCTTCCACCCGGCCATGGCCACCAGCAGCAGTCTGCGGCGGCGAAGCTGCAATGCCCTCTCCAGCTGCCCCCGCTGCCAGGCTGCCCTCTGGCCACGGGCCCGCCAGCGCCGAAACCAGGTCCGGAGGCAGCCTGCAGCAGAGTGTTTTGTAGGCCCCATATGAACGACTGTGCGCTGGTGAGGTAAGTTTAGAGCATGGAGATGGTGGTGTGGGGACACACTGGGGTGTCGGCCCATACTCTCGGGGAGCACCACCTGTGGATGGGAGCCACGGGGTGAGGACGGCCCCAGACGCCTGCAGCAACTGCGAGCACCTGGGGACAGAACTGGGTCTGCCATTTCCTGCGCCCCAAAGGCCCGCCAGAGCCACCAGCCTGCCCACAGCGCTACGGGCCCCTGGGAGCTGCCGCAAGACACGAGGAAGACGAGGAAGCCCCAACGTCTGCGGGGTGAGGGGCGGCACCAGCTCATCAGGCCGGAGCCGAGGCAGAGGGCCCGGGGAGAGGCCCGGGGAGGGGCTGCTTGGCCTCGTTCTCAGCCCTGGCCCTGCGGCAGGGGCCGCGCTGTGCACGCAGCTTCCACCAGGCCCTCTCGAGGGGGCAAGCACTTTCTTCTGCTGACTTATTAAACTTCTAGCGTTTTTCTCAGGCCGTGTGATAAATCTCTTTTAGAAAACAGTGTTGCTGCCAGGCCGCTGATGGCAAGGTGAGGCCCCTCCAGGGCCAGGTGAGGGCCTGGAGCTGACCCTAGAGCCGGTACTGCTTGGAAGTGAGTTGTCGGAAGAGTCATGACGCATTTTTGCTTGAAAAACAGAAAAATACAACACGACTTTTCTGACCACCCAATATTAGTCTCACTGGGGACTCAGGACAACCCCAAGAGGCAGGTACTATTCTTCCTCTTGCAGATGAAGAAACTGAGGCACAGAAAAGGGACTTGCTGAGGTCGTGAGCAGTGCGTGACCCCCACACTTCTTAAGCGCTCTGTCAGGAGCTGCCTTGCCCTTAGTTCTTCCCCTGCCCCTCTGCCAGGGTGTGCCTGAGACTCGGAGGCCTTCATTAAGCAGCACTGGCTCCATGGGTATTCACTGCTATGTGCTGAGAACACGGTATCTTGCCACATGGTTTTCCAAGTCATCTGTGCCATCTGCTGTGAACATGGTGACCCCAGGCCTGCCACGTGCCATGACCCCTTCTCAGCCACGCTGTCTGCCTCACAGCCCTTCAAAGATAAGTAGCTTCAGGTTGCACCTCATGCCTGTAACCTCCAGCTCCCCACTGTGGCCACCTGAGCCAGGGCTGGCTGCCTGACCTGAGCGGGGAAGGCCTCTCGCCACTGAGTGCCACATCCTGTCCAAACAGAGGCCACAGGATGGGCTAAACCCCTTGGCTTCCGTCTTGGGAGAGAACTGGAAATATAACATTGGTCTGTGGGGTAAGGGTCTGGCCACAGGCAAACTGGTTAATGGTGGAGCAGACCGGGGGTCTTATCAGAGGACAGCAGGGGTCTGTGCTCATCAACATAAACACTATAGTCAGAACCAAACCAAAGCTGATTGTTTTGCTCTGGAGCAAACTGTTAAGTCAATGTATCAACTTGACCCACTTTCTCTAAGGCCCAATTCTAACAGTTTCCATTTTATTTCTATTTTCATTCATTCTGACCACAAGTTGTCCCCTCCGAGGGTCGGACCCCCCACTGAAGGCTCCCGCCCTGCGTCCAGGCTCCTGTCGGGCTGTCGTCGCAGGCTGTTGGCTCAGCAGACAGTGGGGCTGACAGAGCAAGTCTCCGGGCCCGAAACACACAAAGGCGGGGACCCGACGGGGAGCAGCCTGCGGAAGGGCTTTCCCATCGAACGCCCCAGGGCCAGCGTCATCTCTTTGTGTCTCTGTAGATCTCAAGCTGTGACCCTTTCATTTTAACAAGCTATGTGGCACTCCTTTGCGAACAGAACGCTGCGATGGACTGGAATGACTAGCGACCCTCCCCAAATTCATGTCTTTCCTGGAAACTCAGAATTTACCCTACTTGAAAAGAGGATCCAGAGTCTTTCTGGAGTAGGGTGGGCCTTAAGAAAAGTATAAGCGGGGTCCCTGGAAGACAGAGAGGGAAGACAGCCCCTGACGCGAGGCCGAGGCTGCAGTGACCTGTCTAAAGCCAAGGAACGCCAGGGACTGCGGGCAAAGAAGGACTCTCCTCGCAGAGCCTTTGGGGAGAGCACGACCCTGTCAACACCCTGAAGACCCCTGGCCTTCAGGACTGAGAGCGCCGTTTTCTGTGGCTTTAAGCTTCCTTGTCCATGGTGCTTTGCTATTGCAGCAACAGAAAATTAATACACATGAGGAGACAAACACTCCAGGGGAGCAAGGGGAGTGCCAAGGAGTCCTGCACCGCCCCTCGCAAACTACTAGCTTCCAGGGGCGCTGCTTACCTCTCTCCAGCACCCTGCGGGCCTCCCTGACGGCACAGCCCTCCCGCTGCCTGTAGTATATCCGCACTGACACGGTCTCCCGCCACCGGGCAAGGACCTGCAGGTCACACAAAGCACAGAGAGGTGGTCACGGCACGCCCTGCTTGCCGAAGACTCAGCTTCACTGGCCCGTCCTCACGGACCGAAGCCGAGCGGTGGACACACAGGCCACGCACCGAGGAGGCGCCTGCCGTCACGCAGGCCGCGCGCATCAGCAGAGCCCCCAGAGCTCTCACGGGAAGCCAGGGCCTGGGTGGGGGGCTTCCCCCCGGGACTGCTTCCCATGCCAGACAGAAGCTGAGTTGTCACTGGGTATTTGTTGCGTCGTTTGCTAAATGAAACACACACACTGGGCACCCTTTCACACAGGACACGGCAGTCACAGTAACAGAACACTTCACACTTGGTGCCTCCTCCCAGAGCCACAAAGTCCTCGCTCTTCCCCAGCCCTGAAGCGAAGCAGGGTCCCGGCTCTCCTAGCGCAGGGACACAAGCTGGCCTGGGAGCTCCTGAGAAGGGACGGGCGCTGGCCGTGGGTAATCACGCCTTCTGGGGCTTCAGAGTCGCGAGGGCCAGCCCCGGACCCCCGGCCTTGCTGTTCGGGGGCCCTGCAAACTGCTCTCTCTGGGGACAATCCCCAGTCCAGGGACCACCGCTGTCATTTCATTTCTTTGAATCCCCTCATTCTTGTAACTTTTCTCCCCATAGCTACATCCGCACCCCAAGGCCCACCGCATGGTATTTTTCAGCACTTCCCACTAACAGTGATCAGTGACCTCACATTCCCGGTGCTCTGAGCTTCCCAGCAAGCTCCAGGGGCTGCAGAGCCTCCAGGCTGGTGAGCGGGGTGCGCCCTCTCCTGCCAGGTGAGCAGACAGAGCCGGACCGACTCTGCCGACCCAGCAGAAAATTCCACATGTGCACAGAATACTGCTCTGACAAGAACAGTTCACTCACTGGGTCTGTGCTGTAATCGACATTGGTTCATAATTGAGAATCAGACACACAGACAGATACAAAGCCCAAATGGTCACATGGCTGTGCTGAAAGGCAGCTAGTCCATTCTCTAGGTTCTTTGTTCTGTTCAAATCTCTGGGGTCACCCCTCACAGGAACCTGGTCCCCAGCCCTCCTCGGTGGCCAGCTGGGCTCCCTGTGCCTCACCTTGGAACATAAGGTCCTGCTGTGGTGAGCTCTTGCTTGAGAGGTTTTCTTGGCTTCCTCTACACGAGCGATGGTGTTCTCTCTCCAGTGACGCAACGCCCCCCTACAGGGACACAGGCGGGGGCGGGGCACGGGTATGAAGTGCCGGCCGAGGTTTCTGAGAGTCGCTCCTCGTCCCTTAGCTCAGCCCCAAACCCAGGACCCCTCTGGTTGGGCGCCTCTGTCGGACTGACGCCCCCTCATGCTGCTGAGGGCCTGCTCTGCGCCGGCTGTTGAGCACGAGGGAGCCGCAGAGGAGATGACACTGGGCCTTACTGCCCTTGCGTCTTTACGCACTACGGGCACGCAGCCACAGAGGGAGGGGGACACAGAGCCCAAACCAGCCCGTGCCGATGATGACGGCGATGACGAGGTGACTCCTGCATGGTGACAGGAGAACAGAGAGACAGGGAGGCTGGAGGCTCGCTGCTTAGTAGTTCAGGGAGCCTTATTCCTCACTGTCTGAGGAGTGGGGTAAGTTCTTTATGGGGCCCTGAAGCAGGGACAGAAGTGTTTCAAGTCCGCAAGGCCCACGCCCACAGCCAGCCTGGAATAGTGGGGGTTGAACAGAGCAAGGAAAAGAGTGGGATGAGAGAGGACTTCAGAGCTTAGCTCAGCAGAAGCTGGAGGACGGGCTCGGGTGGGAGCTGGGGCCGAGGCAGCGTAAGTGACCTCAAGGACAGAAGAGATGAGATGGGGCCTGGAGGCTGAGATGATTCTGGAGAGTCAGTGAAGGGCCTGCAGCCACAGAGGGAGGGGATGGACCCGGACTGCAGGCAAAGGGAGTCATGGCTTCTAGCGGGGAAGGGAGAACACATGATGCTCTGAGGAGCTGAATCTCGCACTATGAAGCGGGGAGGGGAAAGTACTCAGAGAAGCAAGACCAGCAGAGATCTTGCAGGCATCCAGGCAACAGCTGCTCCCCAGAGGCCTGGCTTGGCTTGCAGCAGGGGCCAAGGCATTAGCGGAACCAGTAAACGAAGCGCTTGCTGCGGAGAAGTCAAAGCCACGATCTTCGCAGCACGAGGACGTAGGCCCATCCTCCACTTGGCTCTAACGTCTTCCCCATTCCTCAGTCTGGGCCTGGGAGACACTGGGGACATTCACCTCAGCAGCCGCCTCCTGTGCTGGCTCTCTCTCGCCGCCACCTCTTGCAGGATGCTCTGCACTCTGCTCTGGTAAATCTGCAGGAGACAAGGCAGACTGGAGGTCACACAGGCCCACACCTCTCCCTGTGTCCAGGCAGGCCTCAGAGAGGCCTCAGCAGGAGCTCTGAGGTCCACAGCACTCGCCACAGAGGGTGGAGAAAGGCCAAGAGCCCCTCATCCCCAGGCCAGGAGACTGCGAGACTGCCCAGAGAACGTCCTGAGCGGGAGGTCCCAGCCAAGTCAAATCGCTGGACTCCTGTGCCAGGGAGCACTGTGGGCATAAGGCTGGTGCCCCAGACAACACAGGATTTTTTGCCCTGTGGAGCCAGGACTGAAAATAGTCATTAGGCTCCGAGGCCCACTGCCCGGGGCATTTGCTCTGTTGGAGCCTTTTTTTTTTTTCTTTAAAGATTTATTTACGCATACAAGCTGGGGTACAGGCCAAAAGCATGGGGCGGTGAGAGGGTTACCAGAGACAGAGTGGGGAGCAGAACAGTCAGATCAACGGAAATACACTGCTGAGGGGAGCAGCGGGCGAGGCAGGAGAGGTCTGCTGCGCCATGTGGGAATCTCCCCCGCCGGGGTCGAACTTGCATCGCTGCTGCAGACAGCTCCACAGCACAGCGCTTAACCGCTGCACCACCAAGGAGGCCCTGTTGGAGCCTTGCTGAATTGCTGTTTGGGGAGGAGCAGGGAGAACGAGGAAGGGAAATCCCTTGCCCCAGAGGCAAGGGGACCTGGAGGAAGCAGCAGTTCCTACCCCCCAGGTCTGCAGCGCCCTGTGCAGCAAGGTGTGCTGGTGACACAGGTCGGCTCGCATCAGCTTCTGCCACTCAGCACCCAGCAGAGCCAGGCGCTGCGAAGAGAGGAGGGGCCGGCTGCTGTGGGCTGAGGGCCAGGCAGGGGCAGGCTCAGCTTCGCTTCCAATTACTCTCTGGGTGAGCTCAGGGAAGGTGCTTAACCTGGGGGCCCCAGCTTCCTCACGGATAAACACGATTCTCCGAGGAGTCTGGGGGAGATCAGGTGAAGCAAGGGCCTGATTTAGGGCAAGTGCTTAGGCACTGTCAGCCTGAACACTTTTTTTTTCTACCCTGAATTAGATGCCTGTGAACGGCTAGATCAGGAACTCCCAGCTGGCGAGCACCGGTAAGGACACGGGCACCGAGCAGAGCACGGGGTCTGAGCCAGGGCGGCCACAGGGCCACCACTTCATCCGCTGCCTGGTCGCAGAGGCAGGTGGTTTCCGAAGAGACCGTGGAGGAGCCATCTGTCCGCGCGGAGTCACACTGACACGGCCCCCCGGCCACAGCGGGCCCCGCGCCAGAGCCTCACCTCCCTCCACCTGTTCCAGGTCCAAAGCAGGAGCCGTGCCGAGTGGAACTCTGTGGCCAGCGCGCGGCCCACCTTCCTGTGGGGAGACGGGCAGCACAGCGCTGCAGTCCGGACCTAGCGAGGGCCTCCCCTGGGCACCACCCCGCAGTCCCTGGCCCCCGCCTCGTGGCTCTCAAATACGGGGGGCGAGGGCTCTCTGAAGAGCTGATTCGAGCTCTCCTCCCATAAGAGTGCACATAGTCCGATGCTTGTGGACAACTTCACGGGGCTCCGGGCACTACTGAAGCCAGTGAGTGTGCAGGTGACCGGGGAAGGCACGGGAGGTGGCAGAGCCTGAGAGGTGGGGAGATCGTCGGGCGCAAAGTGGATACAGAAAGGCCCCAAAGCAGGACTGCCCGCTGTGGCACGCGGCTGACACTCCTGCCCCCATCATCCAGGGGGTGTGGCGGACTGCCACCCCCTGCCCTCTTGGCTACACGGCTGGTGCCAGGAGGTTACCTCCCCCAAAACAGATGCATCACTCTACTCCCTAGCCACGGTCGCTTCAATGGGCCCCCACAAGCAAGCGGGATGCAGCCCATCAACGGCACCTCGGCTCCAAGTAGCTAGGATGGCCCCTAGGGACGCCAACATCCTGTCGCCACAGCCCTAGTTTTGCTTAGACTGTCTCAGGTTCAATTTCTGGAACTTAAAACTAGGGCCGAAGCTAACATGACCCGCGGACAGGCATTCAGCGCTGACAGTGCTGCTGCTTTGGTAAAGCGGCCCGGGACGCGAAGAGCAGGCAGAGCCCGCCACTCACTCTGTCCTGCGCCCGCGGGCACGCTCCCGCCAGACACAGAAAGCCCTCCTGAGCCGCCTGCGGCGGTGGTGGGCACAGGCCGCTGCTTGCCGTAGCCTCTCCTGGCAATGTGCTGTCGCCTGCTGGCGCCACGTGGACCAGGACCTTCGTAGGCACTGCCGTTCTGCATGAAGGATGGCCTGCGGCGGTCGGGAGGGCGAGAACACAATGTCTCAAGGAGGAAGGGTACAGAAGCCAGGGCCACAGATAACGACTAAGGCAACAGACAGGGACATGCAGACACTGCCTTGGCACAGAAGTTACCCATAAACCCCACCAACAAAACAAGCAGGGGCCCCGCCCCCGCCCCCGCCCCCGCCTCGCGAGTCCCACAGGCAGGGTGCCCGCCGGTGTGGACGTGGGTCTTGGGAGCCTTCCCGAGTACAAAGGTTTGAAGCAGCACTGCCCACCCTGGACACTTCCTCAGGGAGAGCCACTTACCATTCTCTCTGCCAAGCGGTTTTCTCGACGTTGAAACATCTTCTGCCACCAAATAGCAAATGCTTGCTTTTCTAACAGCTCCCTAAAAACACAAAAGACTCATAGTAAAGTACTTAAAACCACTCCAAAAGGACAAGAAGTTCAAAATGGACTACTGCAGAAGATGCAAATACGTTGAGATGGGGCGAAAGGAAAAGGAAGGGAAAGCAGAAAACAAAGGTCAAAATCCTACAGATGACCCAATACTTTTTAACTTATTTCTGATGTCAGCCAGGGACTCAGTGTGGAAACAAGACCTCTGCTCTACACAAATCCTGAGGGGAAGCAGCGAAAAAACAGATGCTAGGCCCCCAAGGCTAATGGGAAGGTCTGAGGGGGCCCAGGA
Source organism: Scalopus aquaticus (assembly GCA_004024925.1). Lineage (NCBI taxonomy): Eukaryota > Metazoa > Chordata > Mammalia > Eulipotyphla > Talpidae > Scalopus > Scalopus aquaticus. The sequence continues at coordinate 20,295 of PVIJ01004201.1, read as the reverse complement.
GACAGTATTTTAGGCAAGTGTTCCAGGTGAACTGGACAGGGGCCATCACTTTCTCATCAGGTCTATGCCACAGCCTACAAAGCTACTCTGGGACAACCGGTCACATCCACAGGGGCTGCACACTGGCAAAGCCACAGGGACCAAAGCGAGGGGGCAGGAGGAGAGGGCTTCCCTGGCATTTAACACATCAGACTCATATTGCCCAAAACAAAGACTTACAGCCATGCCACAGCAACCGGTCCTGGGTTTGCCCTCCAGCCATGTATTAGAAAAGGGGACAAAGCATATGAGGCTCTTGTTTTCAGACCCTGGACAACAGGGAAATGGTAAACACACAAGGTGAGTTCCTTCGCTGCCCAGGCTTTCTGTCTGGGGGTACTTTCTGGACAGTGGGGCCAGGGGAGGGAACCTAAGCAAAGTGTGACAGTCTCACTGAGCTGAGGAGACATAGACTGGCGCTCAAGACAGCTCGGGTAGGCCCGCATGGACCCCATAAACTTTCTAGGCCTGGCTGGGCGGAGACCTCACCCTGTTGTCCCACCTGTCTACACCTCAGTGCTACCATGGTCACTGAATGCCCTCGGCTGAGGGAGGCCTTCCTCTCACACATGGCTTTCTCATGGACACCTTGCCACAGAGGGAATTTCCAGAATTCCATGTATAATTCTATACAGGCAGACTCTGTAAGGCCTACCAGAATGGCAACTGAAGGGCTAAGAGCTGAACAGAATTAACAGAGGCTGGAAGGGTTGGAAAGTGGAGTTTCAGTCTAGTCAGAGTAGAAAGACCTGGTTAGGAACCTCAAAACTGAAAAAGGCTAAGCCTTTGGGTTAAGAGCCATGCCCTAACACCAAAGACAAAGAGACACAAAGAGAAAGAATAAAACCAAAGTAGAGAGAGTCAACAGGAACTCCCAGGACAAATAGAAACCGTCATGTGCTATAACAAAATACAACACCCTTTAAAGAAAAAATGCTATCAACAGAATTAATGACCCAAATGTTAGAATCAGTAAACACTTATAAGCAACTGTTTATAAATAAGTTTCAGTCCTTAGATGAAAAGATGAACAAAATTAGTTACAAGGCAGGAAATCTCAGCAGAGAAACAGAAAGTACAAAAATGAACCAAGTGGTTTGGAGATACCTCAAAAAGTGAAACACGGAATTGCTGTATGACCCAGTAATTCCACTCCTAGGACTAAAAACAGGACCTTAAGCAAAGGTGTGTAAACCTCTGTTCACTGCAAAATTATTCATAGTAGCCAAAAGGTGGAAACAACCCAAGTGCCCACCAACACATGGATGATAAACTGGTCTATCCATAGAGGAGAACATTAAGCTAAAATTAAACTCTTACACATGCTACAACACAGACTGGACACACTGTGATAAGTGAAGCAGTTGAGACACAAAAGGACAAATACGACCCCGTTTGCATGAAATACCTGGAAGAGGTAAATCCAGAGAAAGAAAGTAGATGAGAGGATTATCAGGGAATAGAGAAGTGTAAAGTTATTTAAGGGTACAGAATTTAAATTTATGGATAGTGTTCAAATTTACAGAGATTTTTTTTTTAAGATTTATTTATTTATGCATAAAGAACTGGGATGTAGGCCAGAGGTGTGGGGTGGTGAGAGATTCACCAGAGACAGAGGGGGAGCATAACAGGCAGATTGATGAGATACACTGCTGAGGGGAGCAGCAGGTGAGACAGGAGAGGTCTGCTGTGCCATGTGGGAAGCTCCCTGGCCAGGGATCAAAATTGTGCTGCAGTGGCTGTGGATAGCTTCACAATGCTGAGACGTAACCTGTTGCATCACCAGGGAGGCCCTACAGAGATTATTAATGGGCCAAGCTCTTTAATGGGGACAGGATTTACGTTTCAGATGATGAAAAACTTCCAGAAATGGAAGTGGTAACAGTTGTATAATATTGTGAACGTACTTCATGCCTCTGAAGTGTTTCTTTAAACATGGTTAAAATCATAAGCTATCTATTTCTGGAAATTTCTCTAGCCTCTCAGACCTAAGGTGATAGGCATCCTCAGGGCAATCTCTAGTCACTTTGCTAGCTGCATGCGGCTGCTCAAATTCCTCTCTGTGGGATCAGGAAATCACCTCCATCGGGCCCTCCTCATCCTGCCCGCTCTGGCCATCCATCCTCACCACCTTGGCTCACAGGAAACTTCTCCAGGTGCTCCCCAAATGCCCTCATCACTACCTATGAGGTCCACAAGAACTTGTGGCTGCATAATCGAGGACATATGGATCTTTTCTCTTGAATCATTCCTCTATTGTTTCTTATGGGACAGTCTTATCTACTTACAAAAATGTAAAGTTCCTACAAAGTCATCAAGTTTCTACCAGATCAGGAGGAAGACCTTCTTGATCTAGCAGAAATGACATGGACACTGGCCTCAGGGACATCTGAATTCAAGCCTTGACTCTGCTGCTTACTGGCTGTGTCACACGGCCCGTCACCAGCATTCTGAGACTGTTCTCTCAGGGCTACTGTGAGAAGGGGGATGATCTCACAGGCGGATGGGCTTATAGATTTATTTCCTCTCTCCACATACACAGAGCTCACCCTAGGGGCAGACTCACAGTGATTAATCTCTTCACTGAGTTCCACCATTAGTTAGTCAGAACCTGCTATGGGCCAGTCTGCCCCTGTGGGAGCTACAGAGATTAGCTCTCTGCATCTTGCCCAAGCTAATTTTGTTGAAAACTGTAACTTCAAGATTTCAAGAGATCTAGCAGAACAACCACCAAGTGTTTTAGTGAAATCACAGTCAAGAATGCCAGCCAAGGTGATGCAAAACTCAACCATATTCTGATCCAGAAAGCTAATGGACAGCTTTAATGGAGCCCACAGGGCTAGTGATGAGGGAAGCACATAAACCCAGGTGTCTTAAAAGCACTTGCAATAAAGCAGTGCAAGTCGGGCCTCCCCTGGTGGCGTAGCAGTTAAGCACTGCGCTGTGGAGCTGTCAGCAACGGCGATGCAAGTTCGATGCCCAGCTGGGGAGAATCCCACATGGCACAGCAGACCTCTCCTGCCTTGCCCGCTGCTCCCCTCAGCAGTGTATTTCTGATCTGCCTGTTCTGCTCCCCACTCTGTCTCTGGTGAACCCTCTCACCACCCCACACCTATAACCTGTACCCCAGGCTTGTATGTGTAAATAAATAAATCTTAAAAAAAAAAAAGAAGAAGTGTAAATCATCAAGTGTCTACACATCATTCTGCCTACACATCAATAAAGAAGTGTAGATAAACCTTTTCACAGGTGACATACTGGCTGTCTTTTCCAGCTAGGTGAAATCAATGAGCCCACATTATTGAAATACCAGGAAGAATTATGGCCTAGGGGGCTGGGAGGCTGAAAAGCAAAGCAAATGGCATTGTGGACAATAGACCCAAGACCCTGCCCGATGCAGGCAGAGAGGCATGTGTACCTGTGAAAGTGTGTTGCTCTTGCATTAAGGACACTTTCCTGCTGGTTCCACTGCCAGAGTGTTCTCCATGTCTGGAAGGCTCCAGGCAGGGCTCTCTGCTGGAAATGACTATCTGCTCTGGCCTGCAACACCTGAAGTGAAGAAAGGACCATTATTTGTACATTTAAAAAAAAAATGACCTGTGGGCACAAGGGGTTAAGTCTCAGCACTATGAAGCTATCGACGGCCGCTGCAGTACAAGTTCAATCCCTGGTCAGGGAACTGACCCACATGGCGCAGCAGACCTCTCCTGTCTTGCCGGCTGCTCCCCTCTGCAGTGTACTTCAGTAGATCTGCCTGCTCTGCTCCCCACTGTCTCTGGTGAATCCTCTCACACACACACCCTCCACTTGCACCTCTGGCCTACACCCCAGCTCTTGTATGCATAATAAAGTAACTTAAAAAAAAATGACCATACTCTTAAAGGAGGGTTGCTTCCTACACAAAAATGAGGAAAATATAAAATGTTGTTATTTATCATCTTTGCCAAAATGATAGGTAAAAAATTTATTTTAAAGTGGGCTAAGCACCTCTTCATGTATTTGCCTATCTGATATATGTATTTTCCTATCGTCTAGGTGTTCACACCCATTATCTGTTTTACTGACTGTCAATATTTAACTCAGTAATGTATATGGGCTTTATCAACCTTAAAAAATTAGTCCTTTGTCATATGCTATATATTGTTTCCACCCTGTAATATGTCTTTGATTTTCTTTATAGTACTTGTCATACATATTCTTTAAATTTTTATCTAATTATATAAGCCTACTCTTTTACTGTTATATCAGTCTGCCTGTAGGAAGACAGAGAATTGACATTAAGAATTTTTGTTTCCACAATCCAAAACTTTGCGGGGAGGGGAAGGGAACACAATGTGTCCATGTGGTGTTTTTAAAACAGGACTGCAGGTTCTTTGATCTTTTTCCCCTGAAAAGTCCTCTCACTTTTATGTCCCCTCCCCTTGAATCTGGGTGGAACAATGACTACTTTGACCAACAGGGTATGGTGAAGGTGACATTCTGGGTAACAGTAACAGTTCAGCCCAGTCTTCTGGCCACTGCAGCCCAGGGATCAGACATGTGAGTGAAGAAACTCTAGATAATTCTCACCTCCTGCTTTTAGGATCTCCCAGGAGGCCTCAGTAATCATGGAGCAGAGACCAGTCATCCTTGCAATGTGCTGTCTCAGTTTTTAACCAACAGAATTCTTAAATATGAAAAGGTGGTTACTATGTTAAGGCACTGAATTTGGGGTGTTTTAGCAATAGATAACTGGAACAGTATTCATGCGTGTGTGTGTGTGTGTGTGTATGTGAACATATGGGTACATATATTACTACCCACATGACGGAAAAAAATACTGGGTCTACTCACCAAATGTCATCTTAAGAGCAAGACTATGGGTGTGTTTCTTTATGTCTTTCTTTACTTTCCAAGCTTTTGATAATGTCTACACATTGCTTTTCTCCACTTTTTATCATGGGAATTTTCAATGTAGAAGCCAATAGTATATTGAATCTCCATGAACTTACCATCCATTTTCAGTAATTTATAAACATTTTACCATTCTTTATATACTACTTTTTTGAAAAGAAAAGAAACCCACAATAAATAATAATTTTTTTCTTTACGTAAAATAGAATTGATGTGTTTGTTGGATAGTGACACCAAGAGAATGGATTGTTAGCTAAAGATTTCTTAAAACCAACACCCAAGGTAGGTTCATACAATTTTTCAAACCTTCTATGATACCTTCTATGATTAATTCAAGCCAGCCATGTGGGGTAGAGTGAAAGATAAGAAAACTGACCCTTGACCTTCTACCAGTGCAGGGCTTTCTCATGTCAAGGGGCAGTCTTTCCAGAAAAGGACTAAAAGAGATTCTCTACTTCTTTTCCACCTTGAATAAATACAACCTTTCAACCCTGCTATTCACAATCTTTTTCTAGCAAACCTCTCTATATTTTTTTGAGCTGGCTTTAAATGCACTTAAGAGACCAAGTAGCAATGTCCTTTCAAAATAGTCACATAATCCAAAAGGAAAACAAAGAATGTAGCAACTCTGAAGCATTGTCTAGGTGTGGAGAGCAAGGGTGACACAGAAACAAACCAGGTCTGGGCTAAACTGAGGTGATCCTTGGGGACAACTGTGAAGCAACTGACAGCAGTTTACCTGCTCACTTGTTTGTTCATTTGTTTATCCAAATATTAGGCAGAAGCTACCCCCCTACACCAAGACTGTGTTGGGCTGCCAAGAAAGAGACAGCTTGTACCTTCAAGGAGTTCACAGCCTGCCAGGGGAAGAGGCCAGTACATAACTGTGTGATGAACATGCTGATAAAGCCACATGGGGGCTGGGGACAGGGCAGGGGAGGAAGAGGTAATACCTGAGCTGAAAGGTAGTAAGGAATAGAGGACTTCCCCAGGGCCTCCCTGTTGGCGCAGGGGTTAAGTCTCAGTGCTCTCAAGCTATCATCAGCCACTGTAGCACAAGTTTGATCCCCAGCCAGGGAGCTTCCCACACGGCGTATCAGACCCCTCTTGCTTCGCCCACTGATCCCCTCAGCAGTGTACTTCAGTAGATCCACCTGTTCTGCTCCCCACTCTGTCTCTGGTGAATCCTCTCACCACCCCACACCTCTGGCCTGGTATGCATAAATAAGTAAATCTTTAAAAAAAAAAGGGCCTCCCTGGTGGCACAACAGGTTAAATGGCAGCACTATGAAGCTATCCAGAGCCACTGCAGCACAAATTCGATCCCTGGCCAGGGAGCTTTCCACATGGTGCAGCCTGCTGCTCTCCTCAGCAGTGTATTTCAGTAGATCTGCCTGTTCTGCTCCCCGCTCTGTCTCTGAAGAATCCTCTCACCACCCCACATCTCTGGTCTACACCCCAGCTTATATGCATAAATAAATAAATCTTTAAAAAAAAAAAAAAAAAGAACCAGGAGGAGTTTGGTTTGTATCTTCCCCAGTTTCACTTGCAGGGATGGCCAAAGTGGTGACACAACTTTCCACCATGATTCCCAGGCAGACATCATCAGTGGAACACATATGCCCCTGAGCTTGGAGGTAGCCTCAGAATTCTCCCCAGTTCAGCACTCCAGAGAGCTGCTCCCAGTCATTAGAGCTGGCCTTCAAGGTCACCCTCATCTGCCCTCTTGGTGCTATGTGACAAGTAGGAATATGTATCACAGCTGTATCTCAGGGCTGAGTGCTGTGTGTGAGGTATAGTAGCTACTCAGTCATCTTTCTTAAATGGAAGTGAATCCATTTCTTTCTCAATGTGCCTTTACTAATCAGTCAGCCTGACACCCACTCCTACCTCCTCCTACCCACCAGGGGTACCTGCATCTCGCACTGCTCAGCACTGGGATACAGCAGTTATGCTCTGCACCTCTCCCAAGATCTCCTCAAGGTCCCACTAGGGACCCTGATAGAAAGGGAGGAGTCAAGACATGAATGGAAGCGTGGTAAGAGTTCATCTGAGAGAATCAGCATTTTTCAGCAGATAAAGGAATGGGAGTTATGCAAACTTTCTGAAATCACCAGAGGAGACGTGGGGAAATACCTTTGCGTTTGGTACGGCTCTCTCCGTATCAGAACACTAAGACCTCTTGGCGGAGGCCGTTTCCAAGAATGTTTCCAAAGCAAATGGACCCCAAAATGTAAGGAGCAGAGCTATCTGTATGAAAGTATTCCATACCTGTTTGTATCGCCTCTTCTGCGTACACTGCAACCACAACTTGATACATTTGCGTAGCAATGTTATTCTGAAATAAAACACAACATCAAGATCCTGCCATTCTGGGCCTCCCTGGTGGCGCAGCGGTTAAGCACTGCGCTGTGGAACTGTTGGCAGCTGCGACTCGAGTTTGACCCAGCCGGGGAGATTCCCACATGGCGCGACAGACCTCTCCTGCCTCGCCTGCTGCTCCTCTCAACAGTGTATTTACGTTGATCTGCCTGTTCTGCTCCCCACTCTGTCTCTGGTGAACCCTCTTGCCGCCCCCCACCTCTGGTCTATACCCCAGCTTGCATGCATAAATAAATAAATCTTTAAAAAAAAAAAAAGATCCTGCCATTCTGTCTTCAGGTTTCAGGTTTTTAAAATTTTCTTTTGTTTTTAAGGCAGGTAAATCTGAGTGCAGTTACATCTTAAATATTAAAGGCACCCTAGGGGTTCACTAGTTTCACTTTAGGAGAGAGGGAACTAAAAACCTGGCATCTAACATGAAATCTGTGAACCCCTATTTTTGGACTGAGGCTTGCCCCTAAAATTTGACAACTTTCTTGTAAACCTGGTAAGACCACCAAGCATGATGTCTCTGGAACTTAGTAAATATGTATGAAATCCACCAAATAGCCTCAATTTTTTGGTTTTATGGCTAAACTCTGGGGCTTTTTTAGGCCCACCTGGGTCTGTGACATGCTCTCTTGTACACAGTGATTTTTGAGAGTGAGAACTACTTCAGTTTTATAAACCAGCTCTTAGAATAATGATATACTTTCACTCCAAATTGAGTTAGTGAACTCTTGGGATTCTCAGAGATCCATTAAAATATGCTCCAAAATCACACTTAAAACTATGCAAATCAAATTGACTATACAATTGAAAAAGGAGAAGAAGGTCAGTTGAACATTTCTGACAGCAAGAAACTGAACAGTGTTGACCTACAACGAGTAAGACTAAGTGCCAGACAGGAATTCAGGATGTTTTATTTTTCCTTGGTATTTTCCTTCCTACACATTCTGAGTTTTCCTCATGGACATGGGAGACTTTTATTTATTTTAACCGAATGATTAACTCTTATAAATGGCCACTCTCTGTACCCTTCAAGACCAGTCAACATCAGCCTACATATGTGCCCTGGCCTGACCCTCCTCTTTAATACCATCATGAACTCTAAGACATGAACACCACTCAAGTGTGAAGGACTGAGGGGTGAGCTAGCAGGCGCACACTTCAAACCATAGCAGCCACGGACCAGTACAAACACCTTCCTTCTATCTCCTACTTGTTCACTCAAAAGGAAAATGCAAGCTCAGGAACCGCTGGTTTACAGCAGGACCTTTCTGAATCTGCAGCAGTTGCACATGGATGTAAGTCGTCACGCCCGGAGAACAGTGAGTCAGCCCAAACGAGTTCCTGGAGAGCGCAAGGATAAGGCAGAGTTCCTACCTGTAGTGGCTCGAGGCAGCATGTAATAAGGGGAGCTGCTCTTGATCCTCCCTCTGCTCAATTTGCGACTGCCAGAGGTTCCAGAACCTACGCAGCAACTGAAGTGGAACAGGAAAGAAATGGAAATGTATTGAGGCTAAAGGAAAAATGATCTCTTTTAACCTGTAAGTTAGCAAATCCTTGCTTCAAAAAACCATAAGTAGGGCCTTCCTGGTGACACAACGGGTTAAGCGCAGCTCTGTGGAGCTGTCGGCGGCTGCGGCGTGGGTTTGATGCCTGGCCAGGGAGATTCCCACATAGCGTGGCAGACCTCTCCTGTCTTGCCTGCTGCTCCCCTCAGCAGTGAATTTTGGTCAATTTTGGAGCCCGTTCTGCTCCCCGCTCTGTCTCTGGTGAACCCTCTCACTGCCCCACACCCCTGGCCTGCACCCCAGCTTGTATGCAAAAATAAATAAATCTTTAAAAAAAAAAAAAGACCATAAGTAACTCCAAAGCAGGAGTAATTTTACAAAGGCACAGCCGACTCAGGCTTGCAAAATAATGATGGTTCAGCAAATAGATGGATCCAATCCAGTTTATGGAAATCAAAATGAAGAAACGACTCCTAATTTGGCTATCATGGAAGACAATGCCGTTTTAAAAAGCGATTTTAGGACCTCCCTGGTGGCGCAGCGGTTAAGTGCTGCGCTGCGGAGCTGGCGACGGCGGCGACGCCAGTTCGACGCCCGGCCAGGGAGAATCCCACATGGCGCCGCAGATCTCTCCTGCCTCGCCCGCTGCTCCCCTCAGCAGTGTATTTCCGTCGATCTGCCTGTTCTGCTCCCCACTCTGTCTCTGGTGAACCCTCTCGCTGCCCCATACCTCTGGCCTGTACCCCAACTTGTATGTATAAATAAATCTAAAAAAAAAAAAAGAATACCTTAAAAAAATAAAAAGCGATTTTAATATTTAGAAATCAAAACTGATTTTATCACAAGTGTTGATCTTATTCCCCATTCAGTGATTCCCCATGCCAAAAAATGTTTAACTTCCATCTAATGAAGCCTTGGATCTTTTAGTTTATAGGGGCTACACAGATTAAAGAAAAGTTACATAAAAGGAAACAAATAAATCTAGAATATGGGTCATAGTACAAAATAAATGGCCTCCTCTTTCCAAAAGTCAGGGTCATTTGAAAAAAAAAAAAAAAAGGTGTGCTTATACTTAGTGAAGTAAGCCAGACACAAAAGGGCAAATACTGTACACTTGAGGCAACTAATAGTCAATGTGTAGAGAGTAGAACTGTCATTCCCAGAGGCGAGGGAAGGAGAATGGGACACAGCTTTTGCTTTGCAACATGAAAAAAGCAGTGGAGATGGTTGCCCAATAATGTAAATGTACTTAGTGTCACTGAACTGTACACTTAAAATAGGTTAAGAGGATGAGTTTTATGTTATGTGCGTTTGATTATAACTAAAAAATAAAAAACAGGAGACTTGTTAAGAGCCTTAAAGACACAACCAAATGTAATGAATAATTCTTAATGGAATTCCGGTTTAAAAAGAATTTTGGGGACATCTGAGGGAATTTGAATATGGACTGGGTACTGGATAATATTAAGGAGTTACTGTTCATTTCATCAGGGATGAAAAGGATATTGTGGTTATGTGAGAAATTGTTATTTTGGGGCGAAGCATGCTGAAACGAGTCATGATGTCTCTAATTTACTTTGAAATGACTCATCCAAAAAAATGAAGAAAACATAGCAAATATTAACAACCGCTGAATCTGGGTGTTGGGTATAGAGATGTTTATCGCACTATTCAATTTTTCTGTATGTCTGAACATTTAACACAGGCCGAAACATCCTTCTACATCCTGAAACACAATCTAGAAGCAGAGGTAGGACATTTGTTGCACTCAGATAAATAAACCACTAAAGAAAATAGACTTAAAGTGCAAACACAACCAAGGCCTACTATAATTCAGGGCTTAAAGTACATTCCCTAGGTCAGGGCTGGAATCCACAGTCCCTGACCTCTGATTCAATGTTCTTAGCAAACAGATACAAAATGAGATTAAGCAAGGCAAAAACAAGAGTTCTCTATTGGTCATTATTTTTAAAGAAAATGGGAGCTAAGGTTTCAGAGTCTAAAGGTTTGGACAAATCCATGAGCACAAAGGTTAAAGAAACGAGCACGGTGACAGGAAGAGGCCACTCGATAGAGCAGACCCTCACCAGGGCGTCGTGCTGCTGGTGAGCGAGATTTCTTCTTATTCGCTGAAGACAGGCATGGGTCACGTTGTCTTTTAATGCTCTAAAGCAAAAGTGCTGTGAAAAGAAGAAAGCAGACAAATGGTTACAGATCAGTAGAGTCTGGGGGTCAGGGAGGGCAGCCAGCAGAAGAGAGCTGACCGCCATACCTTGCTTCCACCTCAGCACCTCTACTGGGATAAATTCCATAGACTAGGCTATAACTGTAAAAACGGGGCCCTCCATGTAGAAAATCCCAGCATTAGATCACCTCAAAGATTCCTTTAAGCTCCAAAGCCCTCTGACCTCACATGATTGCCATCTGTGATCAAAATGAAAATAGTGCAAACACACTATTCCCTAACGGGAAGAGGGCCTCCTGGCCGAGGCTAATCACATACCTGCAGGCACTCAAAGAACCTGACATGGTTCTGAGTTCCCCCAAGAAGGGCCGACAAGCTTACCAGCAAGCTGCGCCTGTGGTGTTCTTCTGCCACCTCCCACCGGGCAGCTGCTTCTGCACGCAGCAGCACATCTGCCTGGGAGTTGAGGACGCTCATATGAACAAGGTTCCCAACCCCACACAGTGCCACCCTAGTGACCCACGTGAAGGTCCCTTGCTGTAGTGGGTAACAGAGATGCCAAGTGGGCAGAGGGAAGCCATGTTGCTTTATGAAACAGCTGGCCTGGCCTTTCGCCCCTCTGATGCCCATTTGATGAGAGGCAACAAAACATCTGAGATAAACTGCCACCAATTTCAGGAAACATTTCAAAACCACCTCTTTAAAAGCAGCAGCTGCTCCCTCTCCTTCAGTCCCTTTTCAGCATCACAATTCAGCCAGAGAGCTGAGATAAAAACCTTGGGAGTTATTTTCAAACCTTTTCCCCACCCACTCCCTCCATCTACTCTGCTGCCAGTCCGTTTTCCTCCTAAATCTCCTACAGCTGCCCCCACCCCCAACACCCTGCAACCTTCATTTGACTTGTCCCTCACATGTAGTGCTCCTGTCAGAGGCCTCCCTGGCAGCGCAACGGGTTAAGTCACAGCACAATGAAGCTATCAGCAGCCACTGCAGCACGTTCGATCCCTGGCCAGGGAGCTTCCCACATGGCGCGGCAGTTGCAACTCTTTACCACATAACTGGTCTTCCTGTGCAAGCTTCGGTGCTATCATCTAGAATTATCCTTTCTAAAGTACGAATCTGCTGTATCACTTCTCTTCTGAAAAACCGTCTGAGACTCCCCAGTGCCATGAGGATAAAGCCCAAACTCCTGACCATTTCACACCGGGCTGCACAAGAGGGTGTCCAGCTCGCTCTGCCTACAGCTGATCCACCCCACCGCAACTCACTTCCCAGCCCCTCCACACCCTCGGGTGCTTTTCTCATCAGTGTCATCCTCTCACCTGACGTGCCCTCCCTGACCCCTCTGCTGGATGAACTTGTCTTCTCCTAACATTTAAGTTCAGCTCAAACATCACCTCCTCAGCTGAATCTTCACAGTAGCTCTTTGCAGGACTTGACACAAACTGTTATGACAACACTTATCACATCATATTGGAAAGACCCATTTTCTTGTTTATTTTTCCCACTAGACAAGGAACTACCTGTTAGTCTTTGAGTATGCTCACATTCCAGAACTTAGGCAGGACTTTAACACTCAGCAAGAATTCAGTGAGCCAACGGCCGAGCATCGGGGACAGCCCAGACTGAGGCACACGCTGTGGGAGGAGACCCCGATGTGGCCGCAGCCGCAGGCCCAGACTGACAAACTCCCGACTCTACCAACAACTTGATGTGACTCTGAAAATCACTCAGCCCTCCTGAACCTGTTTCCTCATCTGTGAAAGAGAATAGAGACACCCACTCCACAGGTTTGCTATGAGGATGAAGGCGATAATACATATTATCTATATACAGTAAAAACTCAGTAAGTGAAAGTTCTGATCATAATGACAGAGCTGCCAAGAAACATAGTTGTGATTCTTTCCACCACCTAATGGGTAGAAAAAAGCAATGAATGAGAACATCAAATTCAGGAGAGTGGAATTACCCGAGGCGGGGGAGGGGAACGTAATCAGAGAGGAACAGATAGGGATGTTAGCAATGTTCTAACTTCAAGTTGGTTGGTGGGTACACAGTTTTTTTTTTTTTAAAGATTTATTTTATTTATTTATGCATATAAGAGCTGGGGTGGTGGTGGGGATGAGAGGACTCACCAGAGACAGAATCCCGTCTTTGTGGGGAGCAGAACAGGTAGAGCTACTGAAATACACTGCTGAGTGGAGCAGCAGACCAGGCATATGAGGTCTGCTGCCATGTGGGTCAGCTCCCTGACTGGGGATTGAACTCATACTGCAGGAGCTATGGATAGCTTCACAGTGCTGAGACTTAACTCCTTGCTCTACCAGGGAGGCCCTCTCACTGCTACTCTTTAAATCATAAATGTACATTATACATACTCTTTTGTATGAACAGTCCCAAATAAACAATTTTTTTTAAAGTCAACAGAAATCAGGACTGTCCCAAATTCTACGGGCACTCATTCCCATGTTTCATGCCACTCTTATTTTGCCGGCTGCACAGCGCCAGCTGTCTTGGCTGAGATGGGACAGGGGCGTGGCTGAAAAGGATACAGTGTTTCCAGTGCGTGAGGGCCTGCCTCAGCGCCATCCTCCTGGCCAGCTCTCCCACCAGTGCTAGGTGGGCACGCAGGCGTTCCCTCTGCTCCCAGGCCCTCTGCCAATCACAGAAATGTGTCTGCAGCACAGTGACACGGCAGAATCGCTCAGCCATCTCTGCAACAGAGAACACAAACTTAAGTGCTGGCCCCCCAAGGCTGATGGGGGCTGATGAGCTGCAAACACATTTAGGACAAGCTGAATCCCACCGATGGCAGACAGCAGGGATTCAAAGCTATCCCCATGAAGAATCCTATAATGAGTTTTTTAAATACAGGAGGGTTCTTGGGAAAGCCTTAGCTATATCCCCTCTCTAAGCAAAAAGAAAAAGCTTAATTTTAGGGAAGAGGAGGCTATAAAACCAGTTATACCAAAGGGCTAAGGCTTTGGGTTAGTAAGAGCAGGAAGGGCACATCTGGAAGAACAAAGCCCACTGGCGTGCTCTTAGAGAAAGTCGTGTTTCACTTCTGTCTCTTTCTGATGTCTCCTGGATAGGATTTCAGGGTCTAAGTCGAGGACACGCAACTTGGTCAACATGCTGGCAAAGACTTTTTGAGCTTTCAGCCATGATTCTGGTTCCAGCTTCACCTTTTTTAAAAATATTTATTTATGCATACAAGCTGGGGTACAGGCCAGAGGCGTGGGGCTGCAAGAGAGTTCACCAGAGACAGAGTGGGGAGCAGAACAGGCAGATCAACAGAAACACACTGCTGAGGGGAGCAGCGGGCGAGGCAGGAGAGGGCTGCCGCGCCATGTGGGAAGCTCCCCCGCTGGGGCATAGAACTCACATCCAGCTGCTGACAGCTCCACAGCATGGCGCTTAACCACTTAAGCCCTGAGCCACCAGGGAGGCCTTCACCTTCTTTTAACACTAATTAGCTAATGGCCTGAGGAGTTTAGGTTCTGGGAGTAAAAGGGAATTGAGCCTGGAATTCAAATATTGTAACTGGAGACAAACAAATTTGTATCCCATCATGCGGAACAGCTTAATGCCTTTCCTTTCCAGCCTTGGGCAAGGGGACAGTTGGTCCTATCACTAGCAGCAAATGGACACATTCAAACTCTCCCAAGAGGGTGTTTGATAATTCTAGGATATTTCTGCAGGGAGGCCTAGATGAAAGCCAAAGAGCCTAAGCCGCCACCAAGTACTTCTATGTAGGTGCAACAAACCCAGTACAAAAAGTACCAAAGGTCATAACCCATATGCATTACTACTTCTGAACTCCAAGTGGGAAATTAAATCATAAGAACAAATGTTCAAAAAGTTGACATCATAAATCAGATGCATTTGCATAATTGGGGACAAACAGTAACAATTGAAATATCCATCAACAGAAGAGTGGCTAAGGAGATTAAGGTAATCCAGCCTATAAAATATAAGCAATCATTTAAAAAAAATTATGAAGAATACTTAAAGACACAGAAAAGTGTTGACTAGTTATGTGGAAAAAACGAGAGAAAATTGTATGTATATATTAATCAAAATAATGACAGCATTTATAGCACAACTGAAATCCTACTGAATAAACTATGTAGGCAGAAGAAAAGGTCAGAAGGAAATAACTATATAACAAGGATGAGGTAGTTGCCTCCTTAATGTCCCTTTTCCAAAATGTGTGGCATAATATTATCTCTCTCCTGAAAAAATTAGCACCACTGGCAGCAGGAGCGTAGAAATTGTGCCCGACCCTCTGTCTCCAGCGCCGAGGCCTCCCGCTCACCGTGCTGCTGTCTCTTCACTCTGCGGACCTGTAGGTACTGAAGCCAGGCCTTCAGGAATCTCCACTTTTGCCAGTGCTGATGATGTCTCGCTGCACAGACCATCTTCCGTCTCTCCCTCCAGACCAGCAGGAGCTGTTCCTGCCACTGTGACCAAGCCTGAAAAACAGGGAAATGAAAGAGAACAAAGGATGGTGGTGGGGAAAAAACGAGATTTCTTGGATAAAAGCTTGTGCTACATAGGAGAACATTCTTATTTTCAGAAGACATAGGTGGAAGTGGTTAGGGTAAACTATACCTATAATTTTAAAACGGAAGGGATACAATTATGTACACAGATAAAGCAATGTGACACGATATTAACAATGGGTTAAACTAGGGGCCTCCCTGGTGGCACAGCGGTTAAGCGAGACGCGAGTTAGACACCTGGCCAGGGAGCTTCCCATATGGCGCAGCAGACCTCTCCTGCCTCACCTGCTGCTCCCCTCAGCAGTGTGTTTCTGTTGATCTGCCTGTTCTGCTCCCCACTCTGTCTCGCCACCCCACGCCTCTGGCCTGTAGCCCAGCTTGTATGCATAAATAGATGTTTAAAAAAAATAACGGGTTAAACTAGTAAAGAGTATACAGTATCCACTGTTTTTTCTGTGATTGGATTTTGTCAAAAATAAAAAGTTAAGGGGAGGGGAAGAGTACAATCACAAAAATATTTCCTACAAGGAATAAATCAGTGCTTTTCAAAACCAAACAACATTCCTCTTAAGACCACACTCTGCCATCCAGCTAACACTTGAGTCTTTCCTTTGATTTCTAAACTCTTCAAAAGGGTGATTTTCCTAATTTTTCTTCTCCCAGACACGTTTCCTTGAACCCTCGCCCCATCAGGCTTACTGACACTGCTGTTATCAAAAGCATCCACATTGCCCAACCCAAAGGTCAAATCTCAGTCCTCATGTTCCTCAAGCTGCCAGAAACATGTGACACAGACAATCACTCCTTTCTTCACCTGCTTCCAGGATACCTCAGGTCTCTCCCTTGTTTGAGTTGTTGAAACCCACCTCTCTACCTGGCAAGGCTCAGTCCTGGAACTTCCTCTCTAGCTACACTCGCTCCTCCGTGATTTCGCCCGGTCTCCTGGCTTTAACACTGTCTGCATTCTGAGCCCTGCAAATCTGTACTTCCGGCCTGGCCCTGTCCTCAGCACTCTACACGTATATCAAACTGCCCCTTCACATTTCTTTGTGGAGATGTTACAAAACGGACTATCAGGGAGAAGATGTGGAGCTCAGAATGGAGGTCCTCAATCTTCTTCCACAAAACTGCTCTACCCTCCATCTTCCCCACTTCAGTCAATGGTAGTTCCAGTCACTTAAGGCCACAAACCTGGGAGTTATCTTGAATTCTTTCCCTGAAACTTCACATCTTATCTATGAGCAAATCCTGTTGACATACCTTCAAAATGTACCCACCTTGTTATTGACCTTGTCCAAAATCTCACCTGGAATTTTGTAATAGCTTCTTCACTATTCACCCTGCTTTTGTTTGATTTTCCATGGTCTATTCTTAACACAGCAGCCAGAGTGATCCTTTTTTGGTTATGTCACTAAAATCTCTCCTTTTCATATGATAATCTCCCTTCCTGCCTTTCTCCCTTTCATACCACCAATCTGTTAAAATGTTGAATGACTGTCTCCTTGAGGAGTCTAACTCAGTTCTCTGATCTCTGTATTTCTTGTGAACTGACAGATCCATGTTAGGCTTGGTGGAATCATGTTCAAACTTTTAAGCAAGAACACATTCCTAGCAGTGCAGGGTGCATCCCATTACCATCCCCTGTGAGGCACATCAGGGCTGGCTGCCACAGTTCTAGTGAAGTCAAGATTGTTCTGTGGCTTCAGAGCTGTCAGCCCCATCCCTCCTGTGTATTTCCCCATCATCTTCTCACCTAGTGATTGCTTTTCAGCTTCTAGCACTCTTTTCTGCATTTGTTAACTACAATTCTGTAAATAAGCCTATTCATTAACCCTCTGGTTTTAGAGAGATGTGGTTTATATAGGAAAGGGAGGATAATTGCTTGATTTTTGCTTTCACTTTTAAAGGAGTGAATGTCCTACCTGACAGCATGACCGATGAGTTCCCTTTCCTTGTCATTAGGAATCTAGGAACTTTTATGTATTTGATAAGCTTTCAATCCATTGCAGTCATACTTTTTGATGTTCAAACTATTCTATTTTAAGCCTACCAGAGTCATTGGTTCTCAAGTTCTTCTGATGCAACCCTTTGTCAATTTCTTTGCTTTCCAGCACACTGTATGTTAGGCTGATGACGTCTTATATTTCCCGCTCTAGACCTGGATTCAGTGATTGCTCCAAAAAGTCTCAGTTCCTTTCAGTGGGAAACAGTAGACACCACAGTTAACTTTCCAGGGGTTATCTTATTGGCGCTGTTTCTAAGACTTGTCAGCAAATAAGAGTTAGAAAGACATTTTTAAGGTTAAGAAAAATCTGTAATGAAATTTACATTTCCAAATTTAGATTTACAGGGCTTTTATTTACTTCAATCTGTACTTGTAATCTTTTCTTTTACACTGAAATCTGTTATTCTTAATGACACAGTCATGGTTATTTGCTTTGTCTTACAATGAAGGTCTAGGAGTTTCAACAGAACAGTTCCAAACCTGCTACTGACAATAAGACTACTGAGTGCAGTTTTAGATTTCTTAGCAGTTCTTTGTGTCCTTAAGATACATCCTAAGGGACAGTCAAAACGTTGTCTTTTAAAGTCACTTGAATTATTTTCTGTCTAGTCATTGTTACGAACTTGATATGTTTGTTGCAGTGTTTTTAAATTGCAGATATTGCCTTTTCTCCT
Organism: Scalopus aquaticus; assembly: GCA_004024925.1. Taxonomy (NCBI): domain Eukaryota; kingdom Metazoa; phylum Chordata; class Mammalia; order Eulipotyphla; family Talpidae; genus Scalopus; species Scalopus aquaticus. Next base: position 2,116 of record PVIJ01004201.1, on the reverse strand, counting down.
TCTTTTGATTTACTTGTTTTCTAATTACATAAAATATTTAGGTGGTTCCAAAGTTAAAACAATTTAACAGTGGAAGTTCACAGAAGCACTTTGTTCCCACACTGTTCCCTCCCTCCCCCTCTCCTACACACTCATCTCTCCCCCTTTCTTACCCAAAGGCAGCACACAATGAACCAGAGGGATCCTGTTAAGTAGGTGTGATCTTATCACTCCTCCTCTCAAAACCAGTAGCTTCCCACCTCCCCCTGGAATAAGAGCCAACGCCTTTATAGGGCACAGCCTGCAGTGCCCTGTAATATGCTTCCTTTTTACTTTTCTACTTTCCCTCTCACACACATCATCTCTAGATATATCAAGTTCCCGGATGGCATGATTCAATATCATATACATGGCAGTTTCTTTCAACATAATGTAGTCATTGTATTATAATAGGAATCCTAGCAGGCTTTGTTATGGAGGTTGGCAAATCATTTCTAAAAATAGTAAGTAAAAAAGACTAGCTAAGGCAATTTTGAAAAACAAGAATATAGGCGATCCCTTTCTCTACACTCAAACACTGTATAGTAAGAGCAGGCCTAGAGCACACAGTGAGTACTTGTTGAGCATTTCCACAGGTCAGTGCCGCTCTAGGCAGGTAACCTGTTTCATCACACTTAGTCTTCAACAATCCTATGAGGCAGGTACTATTATCTACTAACAGGTAAGAAATTTAAGGTATGGGCAGGTTAAATAATTAATTCAAAGGCACAACAGTACTAGGAGAGGCAGAATTTCTACCTAGGCATTCTGACTAGAGAACTGATACTCTTTCTTATGTGCATCATAAAACATGGGTACTGGCTCAAAAACAGACAAATATACCAATGGAACAGAGAGCCTGAAACACACATATGAGTAAAGGGGACCTTGGTTTATAATGGAGGTAGGATTAACAGTCACTGTAAAAAAAGACAAAGGATGAACTAATTAGTAAATAGTGTTGGGCAATTAATTATCCATATGGAAAAGTGACAAAGTAAGACCCTATTTCACACAATTTATAAAATTAAACCCAGGATGTATTAAAGACCAAACCGTAAGAAAAAATAATAAATCAGGTCACACTGAAATTAGGGCTACATGTATGGAAAAAAGGCATCATTAAAAAAAAAAAATCAAAAAGACAAGCAACAGACTGGAAATACCTGCAATTAAAATAAGTCAAAAGCTTAATAAGTGAAATTTAAAACAATATCTACAAATCAGTAAAATAAAAAAAAGTAACACCACAGGGAGAAAAAAAAGAAGTGAGGGACGTAAACCAGTTCAAAAACAGAAGTACAAGTGGCAAAATTCATGACAAGATGCTGGGCCTTATTAGGAGTAAGTGATACATAAATTAAAGCAACAATGAATTGCCTCTTCACCTCTATTTAATTGGCGAGAATGACCAAGTCTAGAAATAAAAAGTGTTGAGGATACTGCAGGAAGTAGAGAACAAAAGGGCTAGCATCAGATTGGTACAGCAACCGCAAAGGTGAGCAACTGGGTGATAATAAGATGAAGGGATAGCAGAGGAGGAGGAAGAGGGGTTAAAACAGGCAGGAAGAGCACAAGAGAATAAGGTGATGGTTCATGGGTGACTTGGTGGTGGGAATGCTATGGGAAGAACACCTGAAAGGAGAAATCAAACATTGTACAAAAAACAAACAAGGATATAAAAAAATATAAATAAATGTCAAAATATTCAAAAAATTTTAAAAATAAAAATAAATAAGAAGCTATATGTCTAAAAAAAAATGAGATGACGAGATTAATACCCAATAATAGACAACTTCACTTCTAGGAACCGCACTAGAGGACCTCTCAGACATTTGCATATGGATCTATGCTCAAGAATGCTCTCTGTGGCCTCCCCGGTGGCGCAGCGGTTGAGCCCTGCGCTGTGGAGCTGTCGGCAGCGGCGACGCGAGTTCGACGCCCGGCCGGGGAGAATCCCACATGGTGTGGCAGACCTCTCCTGCCTCGCCCGCTGCTCCCCTCAGCAGTGTATTTCTGATCTGCCTGTTCTGCTACCCACTCTGTCTCTGGTGAACCCTCTCGCCGCCCCACACCTCTGGCCTGTACCCCAGCTTGT